>BQNB010015794.1:0-72625 GCA_026074375.1 Tanacetum coccineum | reverse complement strand
TAAATAAGAGCATGAATGGCTAGTCCCTCATCTAAACAAGTAGAATTTCATATTCTCTGCACAATACTTAAGTACATTGCTACTTGCAGGCATTCTAAGAGAATAGGAAAGTAAATAAATTGCTATTTGATTTCTACTAGTGATGTAACACTTACAATGTTGACAAATCCAGTGGGAGTTTTGCATTTTTATTACTGAAATGACATTCTTGTAATGGTGTCAAATTCAGTGGGAGCTACAAGATTATTTCCTTGATAGTTGCCCATATTATTTCTAGCTTGCTTTGAAATAATTAATTACTTTCCGAATATGAACAAATTCTGCATTTTATTTCGTCCGACTGATAAGTGGTAAGAAGCTAGCCATATGTTTTTGTAAAAGACAAACACACCCTTAATAAACTAGTTAGGCTTGTTAGAATGTATATAAAATTGCTAAACTAAAGTGCTTAAATTAAATAACATAAAGCAAACTTAAATGGCAAAAGTGAAAAGACTAATATTCGAATGGTGCATATGCATGCTTCTTGTGCCACATGTTGGGTTATGGTAGTTGGCTAGCACGTATACGTTACGAATATGTGAGCCTATTGGGGGCACACGCGTTAAACACTTAGAGTACGTTTTACTTCACGATAAGTATTTAAATAGTCGTTAGTTACCGTTACTCGTTTAACTAGTTTAACGGACATATTTAAATATGAACCGAAAGGATTAAGATTGACAAAACCTGGATCCTAAGGGAGCTCAAATAGTGACCGGCCCTATGGGAAGTTCGAGATGGGTTAGGAGTCGATTTTAGTTAATAAGGAAAAGAGAGTTGTTTTGTGATAATGATTGGAGGTATCCTAGTTTATCTAGGACAAGGGTTAGGTGACTATATATATACCCACCCCTACCTCATTCATTGATTGAATTTCATTCACTCGATCCTATATTATAACCCTAATAATACATGACACAATTTGATTCATAAATCCTTACGTGTATTACACCAGTAGCAAAACCATATCCATGTAGACAATATACATGCATGCATTACGTATACTTTTATTATGTATGCATCTTTGCATGTAGTATATGCATGCTAGTAAACAACTGGAAACAAACAGATGCATCTACTATAAGATAAATTTGTTTCACATTCACAGCAGTAAAGACTTATAGTCGAATGGTTGTGTTGCTCGCTACTGTACTCACAGACACGGGTTCGTTTCCCATAGAAGTCTGTTTTGGGTTTTCCTTTTAATTTGGTTTTAGTTCGATCCAAACGCATACCACTTAGGTATTTGGATCGAATCTAGAACAAGTATTAAACACGGGTTGTTTGGTTTTTGGTACAAGCTCACAAGGGTGCGTTTGGTAATTAATTCAAGACACGTGGTGTTTGGATTCGTGAAGGTAGACTAGCAATCAACTCGTACTCGGTTGACGTGTTTGTGTGAGCAACCATATAGGCGATTTACTTTAGTCGCTTTATTCATTTTGAGGATCTAAAGCTTAAAGGTTAGTTTACTTCCCTTTTATTTAATGTTAATCTTATGTGTCTTAACTAGATTCAATCAGCTGCGTACTCGTAGCTAAATTGGTTACCTAGATTATGAAATCCCAAAAGTGGCATCACGAGTCAACTCGTTTTGGCATTAGGGTTACACTTTTGAATTATATCATGTCTTGCATGTTCACGCCTAGATTTAATTTAAATAACTTGATCGGCTGCGCTTAATTTTTATTTAATGTCATCTTGCAAATATGACAAAGATTATGAAAATCATTGCCATAATTAAATAAATTTGTAGATCTAGATCTTGAAACGCATGATTGCTAAAAAGGAAGGAAATTAAATTGTTAATTTAGTATATCTGTTTCCTTTTATAAAAGATCACACTATATATATAAAAGATCTTGATTTTATTTATAGTAACTAAAATCTTTTATTTTTGGAAACTAGATCTTTTACATATTTAGTCTGAATTTTGTTTCCAGTTCCGGCAATAAGACCCAATCACTTTATGTGATGTATGTGGCGATCTAGGTACTAAGCTGAAAACCTAGTGAGGGTCTTATAGTTCTCCAATTGGGGAAGACTCGCTTGAGAACTCGAATTTTACATGTTTACTTGTTAATTTAATATCATCTTTAGCTTTAGTCTTTATGTGCATATTTTTACTTGATTACTAGTCAGTTTAGTAATTGCTATCCGGGGGGTGCGACTGTACGCCGGGAAATTTAGCCTGTGTTTTTATCTTCAGTTTCCCCGGTGACATGTCGACCGGGATTGTCTGCAATTTTTTTTTGGTTTCAGCCAATCCTTGTGTCATGTCGCCCGGGATTAGTTTGCAATTTTTTTTAGGTACAGCCTGCATTGCAGGCCATTTTCAGATTTTTTCCAAAATTTTTCTAGAAATAATCTACCAAACATCAAACATGTATAAACCAATATAGAATCTACCCAAATACATTACAACTTGTACCAAAACACAATACCAATATAAAGGATCAACGCATTTGATTAATAAAGCTAAATACGTCACCTAAATACTTAATAAACAGATTTAGTCTACCAAATCGGGCTTACTTAGTCACAAACCATGCATTATCCGCAAGATATAAGTCAATATTCACCTAGATAACATGTACGAGAAAACAAATATTTACATAAGGGTCGCCAATATATACTTCAAGAAACAAAATAGCATATACTAACCCATATATAACATCTCCTAACTATCGGCATCCTCCTCATCCTCGCGCCGTCTCATCTATCAATAACCCCCGACTCATCATCCCCACACCCGTCACTCCCGCTGGCACTACCGAACTCAGGCTGTGACTCAAGTTGCGTAAGCATCTGGGACATCTTGTCGTCACTCCTAAATAGCTTCATGAACATATTCACCTATTTTGTTAGCCGCTTGTTACTCTTTTTGAGCTCAACGACATCGGAGCTGTGCGTGCATGAAGGCGGGGGCGGACTGAGGACATCCGTGCCATGTCCCGGTAAAATCCTACCAACACCGAGAATGTGCCCCCGCTGCTTGCCCCGGCGAACAATGGACATGATCTCATCCTCGGTGTAGGGCACACCCGATGACATGTTGGAGCCTAGATCCTGTAGCCTCAACATCTCCTCCTATGTAATGACAAAAACACAAGATAGTTAATATATTAGTCGGGTTACTACATTATTTCTCGACAAATCATTAAAGTGCGTGTTTTGAAACAAAACTTACATATAGAGCTCGGTCCTCATCCCGCAAGAATACGCCGCCAACAGTATGTGTCATGAAGAAGGTCTGGATCAGCGACGAGTACTCGCGAGTAGTTGAGCTCTCCATCTGCACATACACACGTATATAAGATGAAACAAATTAAAAATGACAAATCACAACACACCAAAGCATATAATCATATATATATATATATATATATATATATATATATATAATATTTATTTATATTATTTTTTTTTTTTATTATATATATTTATATATTATATTATATATATATATGTGTGTGTGTGTGTGTGTGTGTGTGTGTGTGTGTGTGTGTGTGTGTGAGATGTGTGTACAACAATTATAACATTTTAGATGTACCGATATTGATCTGTCTCACGCACATTAGGGGTGTGCAGGTGACGAGTCTCCGGGTAGACACACACTGTATCGCGCTCACTTCCATCTCAGGACCCCAGTCCCGCCTATCCCAGCTCTCCGCCCGGAGTTTGCTGGTCGATTTCTGAGCCATCACACTACCACCCGGCATAGAGATCTCTCTCGGCCTTCTCACGCGCCAACATACACGAGCACATCGCCACTGCACCGCGCACCAAGTATCCCCCACACTATCGGCCGCTGGTATATCGTTCCGCACTGAGGAGTGTTCTCGACCGCTGTATGTACGCAATGCTCTCATACAGCTCACCGTTAAGTCTCACGGCATGCTCTCGGCGGTCTCTGGTTCCCCACACACACAATCGCACTGTGCCTTGAGTCGCACTCGCAATTGTTGCCACTCTCGCAGATCTTTTGATTTATCGCCTGCTTACGATACCCGTTTGAGATTTTTGGCTAGCGCTCGGATTTCATGGTGAGGCTTCAAGTAAATGGTATTGGCAATCATATACAACAAGACAGAGTTATCAGTATATTATTTTTCTATACCTTTATAATTTCAGTTTTTTTATTTGTATGTTATAAAGAAATAAACGTATACTACGTATACCTATATCAACCACATTAATCCTTAGATGAAACACGATAATGAATAAATAAAAAGAAATCACAATAATGACCTCTCCAATCATTGCAAGTCCCCCGCTTCCGCTCCGGCGGGACCTGGCGCCAAGAAGGGTAGTGGGCTTCTTTTGTCTGAGCTTATTACCAGCTTAGCTTATTACAAAAATTTTAAAAATATAAAATCATACCTTTTGTTGCTAATTCAACTTGTGTGTTTAGAGGGTTAGAAAAAGGAGAGAAGAATCATCATTTAGAGGGTTAGGAGAAGAAGAATCATCATTTAAAGGGTGGAGGAGGAGGGCTTATTATTTCAGCTTATTAATATTAATAGTGCTCGTGTGCAAGTGTACGTGGTAATGGTGGTGGTGAGCTGTGGTGAGAGGTGGTGGTGGCGGTGAGCTGTGGTGATGGTGGTGAGATGTGGTGGTGATGGTGGTGGTTTTTCTTCTTCTTCTTCAATAATCGCCGTTTTGTTTTCTCTTTTTTTTAAGTCTTTTCCCAGATCTGCTTTTTGGTGCTATTTATTATCCATGGTGACAATCCCGACGTATTGCTCGACGTTTCGGCCGGGTCGGTCCGGTTTCTCGGTTCGTTCCGGTCGGTTCGTATATAATTATTATTTAAAATTATTTTTTATAAAATATATAATTATTATTTACAATTATTTTTTATAAAATATATAATCGGTTCGTTTCGGCCGGGTCGGTCCGGTTTCTCGGTTCGTTCCGGTCGGTTCGTATATAATTATTATTTAAAATTATTTTTTATAAAATATATAATTATTATTTAAAATTATTTTTTATAAAATATATAATTATATAAATACTAATAAAAAACATTTCGGTTTCTCGGTTCGTTCCGCTTCGACCGGTTTGGTTTCTCGGTTCATTCCGGTCCGGTCGGTTTGGTTTCTCGGTTCGTTCCGGTCCAGTTTCTCGGTTTGGTCCGGGTACATTGTACATTATATGTTCAACGGACGAGTCGATATGTTATCGTTGTACATTAGATGTTTAACGGATGAGTCGATATGTTATCGTTGTACATTAGATGTTCAACGGATGAGTCGATATGCTGTCGTTATACATTAGATGTTCAACGAATGAGTCCATATGCTATCGTTGTACATTAGATGTTCAACGGAGGAGTCAATATGGTATCGTTGTACATTAGATGTTCAGCGGATGAGTCGATATGTTATCGTTGTACATTAGATGTTCAACGGATGAGTCGATATGTTATCGTTGTACATTAGATGTTTAACGGATGAGTCGATATGTTATCGTTGTACATTAGATGTTCAACGGATGAGTCGATATGTTATCGTTGTACATTAGATGTTCAACGGATGAGTCGATATGTTATCGTTGTACATTAGATGTTCAACGGATGAGTCAATATGTTATCGTTGTACATTAGATGTTCAACGGATGAGTCGATATGTTATCGTTGTACATTAGATGTTCAACGGATGAGTCGATATGTTATCGTTGTATATTAGATGTTCAACGGATGAGTCGATATGTTATCGTTGTACATTAGATGTTCAACGGATGAGTCGATATGTTATCGTTGTACATTAGATGTTCAACGGATGAGTCGATATGTTATCGTTGTACATTAGATGTTCAACGGATGGGTCGATATGTTATCGTTGTACATTAGATGTTCAACGGATGAGTCGATATTTTATCATTGTACATTAGATATTCAACAGACGAGTCGATATTTATCGTTGTACATTAGATGTTCAACGGATGAGTCGATATGTTATCTTTGTACATTAGATGTTCAACGGATGAGTCGATATGTTATCGTTGTACATTAGATGTTCAACGGATGAGTCGATATGTTATCGTTGTACATTAGATGTTCAACGGATGAGTCGATATGTTATCGTTGTAGATTAGATGTTTACCGGATGAGTCGATATGTTATCGTTGTATGGAAACCGTAGAGGGGGGGGGGGGGTGAATACGTTTCCATTAAAAACTTTAAGATCAAGAATTACACCACTCTTGTACTGGTGGTCCCATATATATGGGGGCCGCCAAGTATATCAGGGGGCCGCCTGATTTATGGGACTGCCTCCAGAAGAGGTTTTTGGACTAGATCTTTTGTATCAAATCACCAATCAAGTTTGACGCAATATGAGAAGTGTTGATCATAGGTTTACAATAACTAAAACATATTCTAACAGTATAACCATACTCACAATATTTAGCACAAAGAGCTACACAATTTTAACTAACAGGATATACACAACCATTCACACAATCATGAGTACAATGCAAGTATAAAAGTAAAGCTATAAATGTAAATACATAAGTAAAGCGAAGAGTAAAAGAAAATGAAAACCGACATGATGATTTATAGTGGTTTGGTCACAAAGCTCCTCTTTGCCCTACTCCACTCCTCGAGTATCCAACTCGAGATTTACTTCACTAATCAACAAGCTCCCTTTCGGCGGAGAAAACCTTATACCAAAGCTTACATTATTTTCCGACACCAAGCTAGATGTCGAGTTCTTCTTCGGGTACAACCAAACCCGTTATGTTTTATGGCCCAACATAACAAACCTTGTGTTTTATGGCCTAAACACGTAAACCACGTCGCTTACATTATTTTCTGACACTAAGCTAAATGTCGAGTTCTAATCTTAGCTAGAGCCAATCTACCACTTCACCAATGTATTTTAAGGCCTAAAATACTAACCAACCCACAATAAACCCATCCAAATACATACATCATTTGGATCTACACACTACTAAAGATTAGAAGACATGGACTCGATCTATATGTAACAAATGTTACAAATGGACTGACTAGACTACATAACTTCGGATCTTGAAGATGACCGAAGTTCTCTTGCACATGAGGGAAGAAGGAAAGGATAGAATATTGGATCACATTTAAACAAGATTAAACTATGTTAGTGATCAAGAGATTTAGAGAGAGAAAGGGGATTTTAGAGAGAGAATAGAAATTAAAAAATCTGTGCAAAGAGGGTTAATTTTATACAGGAGAGAGTGCAGTATTTATAGGCAGGAAAATCCAACGGCCAGCTGGTGTCGGTCCCGGTGGTCCCATATATATACGGGGGCCGCCCTAGGCTCTAATGGGGTTGCCCCTAGACTGACGCTCCGATTTTTTTCCTTTTGTGAGGAAGGTTAATCTGGCTGAGCTGTATTCAGTTTTGGGGGGGAAAACTGAATTCAAAATTTAAATTTCAAATAAAACATTATTTTTGTTTTTATTTAGCAAAACTATTTTGGTAAAACAATAGTTTTGTAGAAAATGTGATGATTATTAATAAGAAAAATTATTTTCTTGTATAACTAATCTGTTTAAGTGATTTGTTTGTACATAGCTTATGTTGATTTACGTCGGGTGGGTAAACCTATGTACGTCTGATGCATACTTGAGATGTCGAGAGATGTTGATGCATTGTATGCATTGATGATTTGTGAGACGAGTAAACTTTGCGACTTTACGTTATGTATTACAAGTTACATGTTTGTCATCACCAAAACATAAGAGATCATATAGATTAAATATCGTAATATTTGCACTAGCATTAGTTTTGACTATGGGCTCATTAACAACCTCACCTTCCTCAACGGTGGGTTCTAAATCATCAACTCTATTCTTCTAAGCTTTAGTAACTCATTCAGATCCTTCTATTAAATCTAATCTCCATACCAATGGTCAATAATGTCTATTTAGGATTAAGTTTCTCCCATCAGAATTGCTTTCCAAATCAAGGTTTCATTCTTTTCTCTTTGCTTAACATGTAGACCTTCTTAATTAAACTACTAGTAGGTTTAACACTTTTAAAATAATTTTCTCATCCCCTACCTCAAAGTAAATCTTTCTTTGAAAACACATCAACCTTATTGTGGGTGGTAGATAAAAATGTTCTTCCGAGGATCAGGGAACATTAACATCCTTGGGCTTATCTATGAAATTATGAAGTCTACATGGGAAAACAACTACCAATCCCTACTTAGCTATATTTTCTGCAATTCCCTTAGGATGTTTCCACCATCCTCATCTGCTTAAATTCAATAGTTAAACTTAGTATGAGCTATTTGCCTCAACCCTAGATTGAGGTAGGTCGAAAGAGGCATAACACTTACGCTAGCTCCTAAATCATCAAGGGCTTTTTCAAAATAAACATTATTAAGATAGCAGGGTAAAGTGAAACTTCCTGGGTCTTTCTCCTTTTGAGGTAGGGCATCGTTGTGAAGTGTAGTTCCGATTGAATAGGCATTAAAATCTTTTGGTCCATACGATCCCATCTCTTCATCATAGCAATCATTTACAAATGTTTTAGGGGAAAAAAAGGAGAATAGTCACTTGTCTTGGCTCAAAAATTAGCTTACTGTCTATTGGGGCCGATACGGCGTATTGGGTGGATCATATACAACGTATCGGGGTCGGATCAGTTTCAACAGTAGTCGAGATTGAGTTGACATGATCTCTCGGGTTCGTTTTAGTCGAGCTTGGTAAACTTCAAGTCCCCTTTCTTGTAAAACTTTGCTCATTTGCCCAGATTTTATGAATAATCACTTCCTTGCATCTGAGGATCCTTGGTTTCTATTAGCAAGCAATCTGTAAAGGCTCGAATTTCTTGATAAGGTTTGGAGTTTTCCTCATGTCTCTTTGCTGATTCATTCATTAACTTGCTCAGTGATTCTTCCGTTGATTGTCTTCGCTTGATTCGGAAGAGGTTTGATTATTCCTTTAGTAGAATCCAGGAGTTGATGCTCTATATTGCCCTCCTTATTAGAAAGGTACACCAAATTGAGTATAATACGCTTCTTCAAGGGGTTTTCCTTCTTTTTTAAGTGTATAATCTTTGGTGTAGTGGGGTCCCTTACATAGCTCACATCCCACCTGAGCAGCATATACCTTTTCATTAACCTTCTTGATTTCTCTTCCAAGATTATTAAGTTGTGCTTGGATGGCAGCCAATCCATCAGAAGTTTCAGTGCTTCTTATCTTAGATGTTCCGTTGTGCTATTTTTGAGAACTATTCGAAAATGTTCTGGTATGGATATCTTTGCATAAACAGCTGTCTTGTTGGTATGGCACCTTTGGACTCTAAGAATTTGTCTCGTCGGAACTTCTAATCCATTATAAACAAGACCTCTCCTTGCATATCAGTTAATAGTGTTTGAGGGATTTATAATAGTTCTTTGAATCTTTCCCATGCTTGGTAAAGAGTTTTATCAGGTTCTTGCTAAAAGTTATTGATCTCCTCTATTTTCTTAGCAGTTCGGGCAGGTGGGCAATACTTGCTTAGAAATTTCGCCTTTAGATCTTCCCAAGTTGTGATTGAACCAGATGGTTTGTTCCTTAGCCAACGACTCGCGGCTTCAGTGAGGGACATAGGGAAAGCTCGAAGCATTATTTGGTCTTGAGTTATATTAGGAATATGGAATAAATCGACAATCTCAAGAACTTTTTCAATATGCTCGTTCGCATCTTCATGATTTGAACCATTAAAGGTGTTGTCACGTAGTTCTTTGAGAAATTGGCCTTTTAGTTCACATTGATCTTTGGCATCGATTTTAGGCCTAGTAACACCCAATCCATAATCACCTCAGGTCTTGCACATGTACTCTTCCATGGTTTCTGCCATTATTCCTGCAACTTCTTCCTCGAAATGTTCTTCTAGATCAGAAAACAGATCGAATTCAGGTGAACTCGATTCTTTCAAGACTTGGTGTCTTAAAAGATTTCCTAGTCATGGTGCAAATTTCGGTTCTGGATTTTTGATAGGTGTAAGTAGTTCCATTTGTTGATACTCTTTTTCATTGGCACTACATGAAACAGGAGGATAAACAATCAATAGGATAGGCTCAGAAGAAAGAATACATAGAAACATCATGCACGAAAATCAATATGAAGAATTGTTTCTACTGTTATTCAGGTGTTCGATAGACGGATTCAATGAATTTGAATACGCAGTGTCAGTATGTTGAACAGAATAAGTTGGTATTGATAAGGGAAAGTTTGGATTCTCGTATTCAATTTATTGAATACGTCGTATTTGGTTATCCACCAGAACCGTGTACAGAAAACAATTAAAAACACACAAAACAAACACACAAAACAAACAAACAAATAAACAAGCAAACAAATATACAGAATTTTACATTAATCTAAATTATACTAATTCTAGGGATTAAGTTAATCTAAGGTTAAAAACCAAAATATTAAATAAAAATAAGATTAAAAAACTTCACTCCCCGGAACGGCACAAAAACTTGAAGTGTCGTCGGTGTTGGTTGTTATTTAGTATCAAGTTTTACATTTATATTTTGCCGACTTTGCCTAAAAACACTTTAACGGGCAGTGTACCCGATAAGATGTAGCTTCGTTGGTAAGTAGGGTGTCGATCACTAAGAGCGAGAGCGTTAATCTAATAGTTCTATTAATATTTTGGTTAACTAAATTAAGTCAATTTAAACTATGTTAATTCTAATATATGTTAAACCTATGCTAAATCTAGTTCAGACGGATAAAGGGGGTTTTCAGTCTCAGAGGTATGGCACTGTTTGGTGGTGACTTAATCATTTTTTAAAATAAATATAACACTGCAAGAAGATAATACAAAGATAGAAGAGCAGGTCTCTAGCCAATTATAAGAAAACTGCTATTAGTCTTGATTAATCCAATTAATATGTTGGTTCGGTTATTTTAGTGCAATGAATGTGATTTTCCTCGCGGCGGCAGATCAATACCATATTTAGGCGGTACTTCTTTAAAACTAGACAAGTAGAATTATAGTCACAATTTTTTTAAACGCATCCGCATAAAAAGCATCAATTTTCTTTGATTATAATCTATCTTAAGGAGTAATAATGGTGATCTTATTAACCCAAGCTCATCGCTTTACTACTTACTGCTTAACTGTCTTCTATATATCTAGTAGTCCACTGTCCGAGTCTTTACCAAAGGAATCAGTACGTTATTTGTTGATCCCAAGTCACCTGCTAGTCTAATTTGTTCACATAAACCAATGGTAAAGATAGGTAAATATTTGTGATCCTATTATTCTAGATATATAAAATTGGGGATATACGGAAGCCTAGCCCGGCATATGTGTAGCTAGATATCTTGCATTCCTAGATCCAGTTAAATTGACGGGTCGCATAACTTAAGCACAAAACAAGTCATGGCATTGATATAACATATTCAACATCCAATGATAAATTAAGTAGTCGTAAAACAAACCAACATTTAATCTTCAAGACATTGTTGGAAACACGAATAAGTGTCGGTCACTTCCAAAGTTGTAAAAGTCTCTAGTCGTAGTTGTATATGGATTAGATTAGTAATCTTGTCCGGCCCAAGGCCGATGGCGTGGGCCCAACTCCAGAACTCCCTAATGACCGGCATTGTAGTATATTACACCCTCTCATAGTCTTGGAAGGGTTGAGTTGTTTCATTTGTTTTTCACATACACTTCAATTATTACATCATCCATATTCCATCAAGTTCTCTTCTACATCAATCCAAACCAAAATCTACTTATTGTTCTTGGTTGATTCTTAAGATTACTAGTATTTACAATGGTATATCAGGAGCCTTGGAGTGTGTGTTTAGATTTTTTGTGTTTGTTTGTGTTCAAAACCTTTACAAAGAGCAAATTAGTGATAAATATTTTTGGCTTAAATAACATTAACAGTTTTCATTTTATTGTTCCTTATCTAGGGTTAGTATTAATAGTTGTACAAGAATTTTGCTATATACCATTAAAAATTCGTGTCTTTTGTGTTTTGAAAATTTGGGTTTCGTATTAGTTAGGATCGAATAGAGAGAATCAAACAAGGGGATCGAAACTAGTCAATCGAACAAGTACTAGAACTAGTGAAAACGAAACGTGAGGATTCGAATCCGATACGAGCTTATTGCATTGGTGGAACCGAACGAGCTTTCAGTCTCTTTCGAAAGAGTAGATTCTAGTTTGATATCGAACGAGTAGCTTCTAGTTTGTATCGAACGAGCGCTTTCTAGTTAAGATCGAACGAGTGTTCTTCACTAGTTAGAACCGAACGAAAGGATCCGAAATAGGGGGATCGAAGTAGAGGATTTTTCATCCAGGATCGATAGGACTCGAATACTAGCGGGATTCCCGTTTGTTGCACTACTTTTATCATTATCCCGTACGACTGGGATCGAACTATCGGATCGAACTAGGAGGACCGAACCTGTGAAAAAACAAATTTAATTTATACTTAACAAACTCAATTTTAAATTTTACGGGATATTTCTTTGCCTTGTAAATACGTTGAACAAACATTTGTTCCCGGTTTTGTCAGAATCGTAAAATTCCGGGAGTGGGGTGTTTGTCAAGTCGATTATTGATCAGGATCATTTTTCTATTGTGGAGGTAGAAATCACAAAGCTGAGTGCTTAGGCGGTTGCGGGGGTGTTATCTTGGTCGAAGGCGAGGGATGTTTTTTGCTAGGAGCTGAGGGTGGTCCATACCAGTCACCATTATACCACCTATGCCAATTGAAAAACAATCTGTTCATGATTCAATGGAAACAAAAAAAGAAGAAATGGAGCCCTGTATATTGATGGAATTAGACCACATGGCAAGAATGATACTGCATCTGTTGGAAAAAACGGACCACTCTGTTTGGCCTTCAAATCACATAACACTTTGGCTCAAGCAGGATTTTCCCATCTCATTTTGAAGACATTAGTTTCACTCGGATGTTTGGCAAACATCTCAATGATAATATGCCGTAGGACTCTGATAACAGATTGTGAACCTGATAATGTTCAAACAAGTGTTTGAATGAATGTCCTAACGAGATTTTGATTAATCTCTGGCTCTAGACTCGATTAGGTTGCTTTTTGGTTTTAGTACTCGGAGGTGGAGCAGTTTGCACTATTCCAATATTCAACAATCTTGGAGTGAAGATGTCAATAGTTAACGTGTGTATGCTCCGTGGACAAATGAGACATGTTTCTTTGTGAGGGAAACCGAATGGCTAGGAAGGGTTGTGCATTGCATCACTGGGTCCCTGATGTCGTTTTCAACTGTCAGCAATCAAACTTGTGATTCTGACCGCATTATATTTGACTCGGTTTTCTGCCTTAAGTTGGGTGTGGAGGGCTTCTTTCTTTTAGACCCTTTATCCATACATTTTCTTTTTCATTAGTCACGCCTTCAATGCTTTCTAAGACGTCTTAATTCTAACAAAAAAAACCTTTGTTGTGTTTGTTTCCAGTGTTAACATCATCTTAGTCGGCTATTATTCCATATACATACATCTCCAATCATACCTTAAGGACTTGTTATTTCTAACTTTGGATTATCCTTGGTAGATCCTCGGTTCTGGTTGGATCATTGGATTGAATCCTAACTAACCACTCTTATGACTTTAGATTCGTCATGAAATTAAGATGTTGTTGGGTATAAGATGAACCATTAAAACCTTTGTTCCTTCAGCACATTGAGTCGATTAGATCATATTTTAATTACATTTTCTCCCCTTATTTTAAATAATAAACACTTAGTTTTTGAAATACATTGTGATTAAAATATGTCTTGAAAATCTGTAGGAGAAAATATGGTCAGCATGAATGGTTTGAACATTTTGATAATTTTTTGATGAATACATAAAAAATGGTCGTTGATGGATGTATACAAGAACATTTAAAACTTTGTTTTTGGAAACAAAAAAACTCCCCTCATAAATAGGGCCAATTGAGAATTGTTGTTTTTGAAAACATTGTGAGGGATGGAGAGTGGTTGACACATTAATTTTGAAAGATTATGAATTGTCACGAGATAATTCTTGAAAAATTGTGTCAACTTTTTAAAAAACCGATGTTAGAGGGACTTCTCTTCTAACGATAAGGGGTAAGCGCACAGAAACGTAACACTTTCCTTTTTCTTGAGCTAAAACATTGAATGTCTTTGTAAGACACAGCTCAAGTCTAGAGGAAACGTTAATTTCACGTTGTGTGGATAAGTTATAAACCTTCCTTTATTTGAAGTCCGGGTTATGTACTGACATTTGTTTATACATAAGCCATTTAGAAAATTGGGAAATGACATGTTTTTGAAAAACTATTTGCAATCTCTCGGGGTGCTCTCGAACTTCATTTACACAACCAGTGTCAATGTTAATCGATAGTTCTAAGCACGTAAATGTTATCGATTGCCAAGAGGACATGTCGAGAAGGAATAATTTTTGGGAAATTTGCTCGATTTTCCTATTTTTGAGTATTTTCTTTTTTAAGTTCTGTATGTTTTTGTAGTTTGTTTTCTCAAAAAAATATGTACGCTCATGTTGATGTTTGATGATGATATCAGCAGTCTCATTTGTTCAGAACCTCCAATTCCGCTGGAGTAAACATCTCATACCAATTTCCTTCTGAACACAAAGTTTCTTATACCGATCCTAAGGAGGGCTTTCGTAAAACATGTTAGCTAATTGGTATTCAGTCTGACAAAAAATATGAATTTAATTATACCTTTTTCAACCTGTTCCTTTATGAACATGATTAACCGAGTATGGATGGGCTTTATCTCGCAGGAATGTTGTACGGGGTGCATTGATATTCGCTATAGCTGACTTCGAGTCGCCGTTAGTACAATGGTATTTTGATTGTAGTTGTCGTTGAAGCCATAATCTTGAAGCTGTGCTCCTCCTCCACAATTACTTGAGCACAGCTTGCAGATAACGCCTCACCTACTCTTGCCTCTGCTTTGAAGACATTGAGGCTGCAGTTTTGTTTTTTGACTCATCCAACTTATTAACCAAGTTTATCACCAAGGAACTGTTATCCCTCAGAAGTGCTTTTTCTGTGTATCAAGGCATTCCGGCATGGATCAACGTCTGAAATGCTGTTAGTTCAAAAAGCCAGGAAATCCTTTGGTTACCTGAGTCCCATGTTAATAGGTACCATTTATGGAATTCTAAGATTCTTTTACATCCTTGAGGTGCTTTGTGTTAGGCGGCTTGATAACGTGCACAATAGCATACTGCTTGACTAAGTTGGTTATCTAGAGTAAACGTACATGAGAGACCGGATTTTTTCGATGATAATTAGATTGGTCTGGGGTTCTCTACTCAAATTCTACCTCTAGTTTATGGTTTGTAGCCAATGGTGTACCCAATGGAGTGACACTTGTCAGATTATGCTTTTTCGAATTTCTAAGCGTACTTCGGCCTGATTAGATTATAAAAATACCTTTTGGGGGACTGGTGGATCTTGTGTCCTAAATAGAAACTTCATCTCCCCATTAAGGACATTTCAAATGACTGTTTGCATAACTTTTCAAATCTTTTTGTAAATATTTAGGGTTTGTAGGACCCAAAAATAGATTCATCAACGTAAATCTGCACAAGTAGAATATACCTCCCCGTTATTTTATCTTGAATTAAAGTTAGGTCAATTGTACCTTTGTAAAAGCCTTTGGACATCAGGAAGTTTGGATAGTATCTTCGTACGGCTCTTGGAGCTTGATTTAAGTCCATAGACAAAGCTTTCCTTAGAAAGGTAGACTTTTTCTAGATGATCTGGATAAACGAACCCTTTCGGATGACTGTAGCAACGTAAAACCATCTTCCTTCAGTGGACCATTAAGAAATGCCGTTTTCACAATCCATCTGATAGATTGTGGAAAGACTGGTGTGCTACTTGGCAACGAAAATCCAAAACTGCTTTCCCAAGCGAGCAACTGGTGCAAATGATTCTTGAAATGTCAATACGCCCTCTTGTCCTGCAGCATAACCTTTAGCTTCATGTCGTGCTTTGTTAGCGAATTACAGTTGATCTTAATCCTTCGAGAGTTCTTCATAACCACTTTAGCTTAATAACCATTTTGCCAATGGTTTGTCGCGATGGAGTTCAGCTTTTGGTCTGTTAACTGATGATGTTTCATCCTGAATTGCTTTCGCAATCTTGCAGAAATCAGCATTGCCTCCTTTATGTTTCTTCGGTTCAACATTATCACGTGAGCTGCGAAATACACATTTCAGGATCTGTGGCATGCTGTCGTCTTGTTCTGAACTAGACAATGGTTGGATTTCCCGACACTTGTTCTAATGGATGAATCTATGGTACTAACGGTAATCATGACTTGTGGTTTGAAATGTATGAACATCGATATTATCAATGTTGCGTGAGGAAGACTTACAAAATTTCTTGTACCGTATAACAAATAGTGATTAATAAAAATTCAGGCTTCTTGAAAATGTTGCATTCGGTGCTGGATCATTGTTGTTGTCCTTCAGGCATAGACCGTTTGTGTTGGATTGTAATATTCTGCAAGTAAAGGACTGAGAGACATATTTAACACTTTGTTGTGACGAATTGTCTTCTCTGCTGTAGGAAAATCAACATTTTGTCTCCCTGGGGCACTTGGGGTCAGAGTTGTCATAATCTGCGCCTTTATCCTTGATGGAACGAGGACTTGAAGAGACATTTTCAACAGGACTTCTCTTGTCGTTTTTTGTGGTGCTGAGGTCTGAACTGTGGTGATCAGACATCAAACTTGATATGAATGGATCTCAAGCTATTAATCTTGTTCGCTTGTGGTAAACTTCGATATCCTATCTCGATGAGTAGAATATTCCCACCATGACACATGGATCCCCTTTTTCTCTTATTTTTTCCAGATTTTCCCCATTCTAGTTATGTAAAAGTGTAACCAAAGATGTGAAGATGTTTTATTGAAGGTATTCCTGTCATTAAAGGATGTGATAGCGTCGTTTCCATGGATGTGGATATGTGATTGATCTGTTCTGAGTATAAACATGCTGGTCTGCAACTGCTTCAGCCCAAATTGATAATGGAAGATTAGAGCTGAAAGCATCGTTCGAGCAATAGGCCTCAACAAGAGTACAGTTAGTCTTTCGACATGACCCTTATGTTAAGGTGTTCGAGGGAGTGCGAAGTCTGTGTTCAATGCCTTCTTCTTTGAATAAGGCATGGAGTGTTTGTTCAAGATAACTCGTTTACTCTGTCAAGTACGGACTGTAATAACTTGAGCTTGAAGATTGCTGTGGAATATCGTGAGGAAAGTCTTGAGAACTTCTGGTGTTTTATCTTGGATGTAGGAAAAAGAGTCCAAGTGTATCGTTGGAATAGTCATAACATCTCACCAGACAGTATATTTTCTTCCATTTTGCTTGCAACCGCATTGGACCACACAAGTCATGTGAAGCAAATTCAGCCTTCGTTAGAATTTGAGAACAGCGTTAGACTTAAATGAGCTTCTTTTTTGCTTTACTCATTTCACAAGGAAGAACAAAGTTGATCCTTGCCCATATGTCTAAACTCTAGGGTAAGCCTATCCAGCATATCTTTCTTTGATAGTAAGGTGATGTAATCGAAGTTAAGATGAGAAAGTCTTCGATGCCATAACCATGCTTGAGTTGGTGAAGCTTTAGCCATGAAATAGATCAGAGTTGATTAAGTTGTTTCTTAAAGAGAAATTATGTAGAGATCAGATCCACGATTACCAGTTAGTAAATCATTTCCTTGAAGATTCTTATCAAAACAAGTAGATTTCCTGAAAGTAACCACCAAAAATCCGCATCTTCAGAACTTGGGATTCCCAACTGACGAAAAGGATTGTGAGTTGAGGCCTTCGACGTTAATAAACCATGTTTTTTGATCGATGACATTCCCTGTGTATCAGATCTCATAATCACTGGATATTGGAAAACGAATAAACCTGATCATTTCCAAAACGAACAGTACCCTGAAATTTCTGTGCATTAAAATTACAATCTATTCCGCTGAGATTGCGTCATGTGCTTCGTTTTTGCATCCAGAGTCAACAATGAATAGAGATGAGTTGTACAATTGCAAGAGAATTTAGAGGACGATGGAAAACATTGGACAATTGGATCCAAAGGAATTTGAGATCTTCAAGACATAGGTTATCTAGAGACAATATCTATAGTGGGACTAATACTTGGTTGATTCTCATTTGCTATTTAGGCATGTTCATATCTTTTTGGTCTATGTGGCTTTTGTGTCTCATGCATAACCTGATGGGACATCTCTTGAAAATATTCCACCATTTCCATGATCCTGATTTGTATGTTGTGTATTCTCATACAACTCCTTATAGTAACTCTTGGATTTCTGAATAGTGGTATCTGATGCAACTGTTTTCTTATGGGGTGTTGCAACAGATTTGTTCGCTTTTCTCTTGGGTTTACTAGCACTAATAGGCACTACATTAGGCTTCTTAGTTCTAGCATTCACGTCTTTTAAGTATCGAGAAACACAAGCATCATGATTAGAATTAAACACACATGTTCCACATTTAGCACAAACAGCATTTTCATTCGAAATACTGGAGTTTGAACTGTCATTACACGCAGTTACAGACTTTGTTTTCTTAGAAATACTAGAAATCCTATGATGGTCTTATACTTCCTTCTTTTAAAACCTCACTTGACTATTGTTTGGCATGACCTTATCTTTAACTTGATAGCACTTAAGCTGTGGTCTGCTAACACTAGTAGTGTGAATTACTCCTGAAGATTTAGACATGTGAGGATTAGTATTCCTAGAAGCATGAGGCAACTGTGGTGTTCTAGTTTGTGTTGTGGTGGAGGCAATTCTATACATTCCTGGTTTAAGCACATTTATGTTTCGAACCGCTTGGTTTCTATTCTGAGGCAAATTCTGTTGAGTGACTGGTTTAAACAAACCATCCGACACATTAGTTTTATTAACCGACTGATTCGTTTGAAAACTTCTCATTTTAGGAGAATTTGAAAAAGGAGTCGGTTTTCCTAAAACTGATGGTTTTGGAATCCGTTGAGCATTTGGTTGTCGAACAACAGATGGTTTATCAAATTGAGTTTCCACAGACTTTCCTTTTGTTACCAGAATGAGTTTCTTTAACTCATTTATCACCATGTTCTAACATGTTCTTGTCTTGCATTTGAGCTTTCAAATCTGAATTTCATGATATAGTTCACTTCTTTTCCGAAATACATTTGAACATTTTCTTGCAAACTGCTGGGTTGTTTTCCATCTGTTCTTACAATGTTGTAAAGAAAAGTTCAAGAGAAATCAGAGTGTTTTTCAAGTTTAGAAAAAACACTCTTTAAAAAGCTATTTATGAACTTCAGATATTAACAGATTCAGTTTGTTTCGACAAACTTTTGTTGCAAGACATTCACATTCTCTGACTTTATGAAGATTACATGCATTGCAATTCAGATGAGCATTTTAAGTCTGACAAGAATGGCAAATATGAACATATACCATCTTTAGACACACACTCTTCAAGAAGTAGACCTATACATATTTGAAAAATCAGCCTTCTCAGATCAAGTTTCGTAATCTCTTTTTCAAGGATTAAACGTACTCAAACTTCATGGCTTTCGTTTTAAGTACATGTTTCAAAACGAAAGGCTATCATTTTGTGATTTTATGGAAAGAGGCATTAGAAAGGTTTTTATCAAAAGTTCCATATCATGAGCATTGGTAATCAGGAACGGTAAATACAATCACTAGTAATGTTTAAATCAAGTTGATTAACAATTTTCCCTAAATTGATTGGATTTTAGATGACATGTCGTTCAAAAAAACTTGTCACTTTTATCTAATGGATTTCGAAACGGTAGAAAGGCCCCTTTTTACAAATTGGTTGGTTTTTGTTCTAACAACGTTTTCTCCACATTGAATTCCTTTACTTCCTTACCGCGTTCCAACTGATAAAGATACTCACAGTGAAGGTGCTTTTGAAATTTCATAAAGACTATTTTGTTTTGTGTAATCATATGGTTTAACATAATCTTTATTCAATTTTGATATACTCTCGTTATCAAGAGTCATGGTCTCTTCCCTTTCAGGGGCAAATCTATTTGCAGGATCAGAAGTATCAAATAGGATCTCATACAAACATGGTTTTTCAGATTGAGCTTTCTTGAGCACCGATAGTGATTAGAAAAGGTGGTCTACCATTATATCGTGGCATTAGGGGTGCTACATATGAAGGGTCTGATTGACTGATTACGATTTAAACAATATCATACAAAAACTAAATGTTTGTCAATTCAATCATCTTGTCAATAACTTTATCTTCCATAACCTTCAAATCCGAAAAGACCTTTGTGTTTCTCTTTGAGATAACCTTCCAGTTTACTTAGGTAAAAGACTCTTTTTGACTAACTCATCGTGTTTCTGATTGAGAACTGAAATTTCATAGCATTAGTTTTTAACCTTCTTTAATTTTAATTCTATTAGAGCCTAATATCCTAGAGTTTGCATTTAAACTTTGTTTGAAGAATTTCATAATCAATCGTCCGGTCATTAAAGTCTATGTACTTGTCCAAACTCATTCTGTTTGTTCTGAATTCAATCAACAACTATCCGAAACTAATAGCCTCCCACCAAATCACTATAGTTCATCAAGGTTAGTTTTGCACTTTTCCAATTCTTGAGTCAATGATGTGTTTGCTTTCTTTAATTGCTTTAAAATCGTTTTGTTTTCCTCTGTATCAAGAGTTAAATTAGCAATTAAATTAGCAAGCGCAACACGCTCATCAACACATTCTGCAGCATTTTGATCAACCTGATTATCATTAGTACATATATTTGATGAATCAGATGACCATGCTATCATCCTTCCTTCCAAACGCAATGTGTCGTTAATGGATTCAGTTGGCTCAGAATGTCGTCTCACATTGTCATACACATTACTTTCATCATGATTTTGTACATGTTCCAATGGCTGACCAGTATAAACCGGATTCTTTACGAGAGAACCTCCTGAATCTTTCCATGTTTACTTAATGTCTCCAATTCCTGTTGAATCATCTCATTCGATCCGTGCCTTTAAGCCAATCCGCTTGCTCACTGCAGAGGAACACCTTGTTCAGCTTGTTTGCACATCATCATCTTTTCCTTGTGATACGCGTAGTCTTTAACACGCTTTGGCTTCCTGCATCCTTTGCATAGTTCCCATAACCCTATCTGCATTTAAAGCACTAGTACCCAACTGTTGCCACTACCTAACTGCCTACTGTTCCCTACCCCATCAACTGTCATTGTCCTTTGATTCCCAAACTGCCTTGATTGATTTTCATTGTTGATACCTTGGTGTGGTATCTTCAAGTCCTTGTGTCCTGAGTTTTAAGAAGTTTAGAAGGTTGTGTTGGTAGGTTTGTAGAGCTTCTTGAAATACTTTGCAAGGATGGCCAAATTCTTTGCATTTCCTTGTCCCTATGCATGTTCAGATCACTGTCTTCATCAAGAAATTTTTGTGTTTCGAAACCGACTCAGAATAGTTAATTGGTTTTGGCGATCTCTTTGCTTTGTGTCTGGTAGATGCCCCTGGTCTTGTGAAGAGATGTTGCCTTTGATCTTTGAGGTTTTGTGCTTGATAGTAAATATCTTAATATGTATGAGCAGCCGCAATGAGTGCTAATGATATGCACTTTGATATTCTCATCAGCACGTATACCAGTTAACCACCATTGAAACTGCTTCAAATGTCAAACAGTCTGTGAAATAAACATGTCTATCTTACTGATTGCATGTCAATCGTCCACAAATCTAGACCATTCTGGTTTGAAGTTGTTGACAGAAATTTGAACATTCCCTGCATTGTTGTAACTTGCAAGTTGTGTCCTTGTCACTCATTCATCAATTTGTAAAACCGTGAGTAATACGACTCCATGGATTCTCCATCTCGAGAAATAAATTTCCCAAATTTCCAGAACATATTGGTCTTTACATCTTGTACGTTCAACGATTCCACTGAAACGCTCCTACTGAAACTCATACCAAAAGATAAAACCCTTTTGTAGCCTTTCAATTGCTATTCCACATTTCAATTTGCTTGTTCATGCATCAACAGTTGAATAGATTTCATCTCCAATACCAGTTAAAAGCAAGAAAATTGCTTCCTTCTCAGACTGAAAGTGTTCTTTGTTCTCTGGAGTCATGTTCAATACAGTTTCAATTGCTGTATGTTGTTGAACTGCAGGACGACCTTCTAGCTTCCTGGAACACTATTGAATAAGTACACTAGTGGCAAACGTAGGAACCTTTTAGTAGCAATTTTTTTCAGTCCCTCACCATTATTTTTTGTGTCAATGTACCGTAGAAAACGTGATCTCCATTGTGAATATCTTCCTGGTCCAAGCATTGGTGGACGATCTTTCGAATCAAAAAAACCAGCTGACATATATTATTATTCATTGACTATCTGTTTTAGGATGTACTAACTGGAGTAGACATGATGAATGAATGGCTATTAACTATGAAGTGTGAAAAGTTGTTGATCATTATGTGATATGATGTGGATTGATGTTTTTGTTGGGTTTATGTAGTGCATTTCTCGTTCACGGGATTTACCACATCTATGAATTAAAAACCAATAAATGATTTAATCGGATTTTACAAAATCAATAGAAAACCGTGAATGAAATAATCGTTGTAGTTAATGGTTTGTTGTTTGTGAATGTTTGTGCCAGTTTATAGTCCCTTCTTCGATGGTTTTGGTTTGGTTTATTTTGGAATTTCGGCGCAGTTGGATTATGACAAAAAAATATTTTTACCCTATACCACAATCTAAATTTGGTTAAAAATAAGCTAAAAATGCTATAGAATATTTTATTTTTTATTTTACTTAATATTTCCCGAAAAAATGTCGCTAAAAGGTGTAGACCGAAAAAAATATTACGCTATTCACCAAAATTTGAATATGAAGCTAAAAATAAGTTATAAATCTATATAAAAATTTACATATTACTCAACTTTTCGTAAAAAGTGCCGCTAAAAAAAGGTGTACGTCTGGAATTACTATTACAAAAAAAAGATTCTCGAAAAAAGTGTCCAAAAAAGTGTCGCTAAAAAAAGTGTCGCTAAAAAATTACATATTACTCAACTTTTTTTTTAATCAAACCGCTGCTAGTGTAAGCAAACCGCCGTGTAATAGAATAATCAAACCGCTGCTTGGTAACTCGCCGTTTAGCAACTCGCCGTTTAGCAACTCGCCGTTTAGCAACTCGCCGTTTAGCAACTCGCCGTTTAGCAACTCGCCGTTTAGCAACTCGCCGTTTAGCAACTCGCTGTTTAGCAACTCGCTGTTAAACCTATTGACAACTCGCCTTGTACCTGCTTAACTCGCCTTTGACTTTTTCAAACCGCCGTGAAGAACAAATACTTAAATAAGCAACCCTCCACGATGAACACAAGGTCGAATTTGACAAAATCACTCAAATAAGCTTTTCTATCCACGAATCAAGGCTCTAACATGCAATACTAAGTGTGTATATCAAGTTTAAACACACCTTAACTCGTATTTCTTTGAGAATCGTCCAAAATTAGGCAACTCTCCACGAAGAACACTAACCTTTTAAAGCTTATAATTCGAACTTTAAGCTTGTATAACACACGAAATTTGTAACAATCTTACCTTTTGATGTGTAGAATAAGTAGAGAGCAAGATTAACCAACAAACAAGCCAAAATCAAAAGTGAGCCGTGGGCCTTTTTTCTTCAAAAATAAGCCACGAAATTTGCTAATCAACCACAAGAATCAAACACAAATCCACCCTTGAAGCTCTGATGCCAATTGTAGGATCCCGTAATCACTTCATAACATATATATCATACACGAATTTGATCTAGAAAAGAGAAAGGAGGTGAGCATGTATTAGAGAAGAAAGAAGAAGAGATAGAAGAGAGAATTTATGGAAAATGGAAAAGATTTATTATTTTTAACAACTAACTTCTTTTCTAATAGAAAAGAGTTTATAACCACCGTCTCGATTAAATGCCCGGGTGATAATTAACTAGGAACCCGGTTCTCGGTGTTATTTTGCTTGGGATTAAACCCAAAACATATACAAATTATTAGATTATCTTCGAGCCGATTCCCGATATTATCCTATTACATACAATAACAAATAAATATCCGAAGCTCCATCGTGAGAGTACCGAAACTTACCTTATCGACTCAATAAATTGAGGCTAACAATCTCCCTCGAAGTGAGGTCTTGAACACGGGAACGAGCTTCCTTTATTGACTCAATAAAATTGAGGCTAACAAGAACATATGAGTATACTTAAGAGTGACAATGTGTAATGATCTATAATGAGAGTGTTCAAAGAATGCACCTTTGCATGTCTTTTATGAAAGAAATTTAATTAAGGTTATTTACCTAATAGATCCTTGTGAATTTCTTTGTATAGATAATGATGTAATTTCTAAAGGATAGTAACATTATGTTAGAATTATAAGAAAGAGATCACAAAGGAAGATGTTTTAAATCTAATTCATAGGCGGATCTACCAAAATCGAAGATAATCTAGGACGAAGGAACCATCGAATCCGTGATTTGGCAAGGATCATTTTTCTATTATATGGGGAGGAGTTTGATGTTATGTATTTAAAAAACTTGTATAGGTAATAGGGTTCTTGGTTTAATTTTTCGGAAATGACATCCAAGTCTTGCTTATCAAGTTAGAGTACTTATAAGTTTCCTGATGAAAATTCATAAGTCATCAATCCTACTTAGAGTGTATTTAGTTTAGCATGTATAATTTAACCATAGCTAATAACACAACATTTGAACACTTTAGACTCAATGAGACATCTTCATTGCAAGTGTGAGTTACAATTTGATGACTAATCTTGTTGTCTTACAATCGACTTCGTGATTTCATGTAATAATCAAGGATGGTTAAACATGTAGACTCGAAAAATATCTATGGTCATTTGATTGATATTTCTGTGATCTAGATAAATCTTAATCTCGATTTCATGTTCATATTCCAAGTTTGTAATTAGATTGAATAGTGAGATTGATTATCGTTTGAATAATAATCATCTTCATATTCAAAATCCTCATACAATCACCTATTGAAAGAAAGCACAAAAAATGGTTTGTGGAATATGTTTAATTCTTCCTAATCCTAACCTTAGATGGTTAAAGGGTTCTCATTTGGTGAAGAAGAAATATTATGCTTATTTGATAAAGTAAGAGAGAGTTTTGATAAGATGATAGTTTGAGTTTTGAGTTGTGCTTTTGAATTGTTTGACCAAAGTTACATATGTTGTGCATTTGCTCATGTTTGGCTTTTCGGAGATGACGACTTTACCAATTGCATTGCAAGGTAAATTACTTGAATATTTTGGACAAAACATTCAAGTCGTCAATCCTACTTCATTGTGTATTTTATGCATATATTTGCCAAATATTTGGAAGACAACTATTGGACAATAAGAACCTCAATATGACATCATCTTACACAAAGAGAATTATGATCCGATGCATATTCTTATCGTCTTGGAAGAGTCATTAATTTGGCATATCAATCGAGTGGATTGATTACAGTAGGTTTAAGATAATTCCTTGTTATATTTTTATATAATCTAAAAGCAAGGCAAATAAGAATTCCGGAATTCTTGTTCAACTCGAAAACTTCAATTAGAATACGATATAATATCAATCATAATTTGAATAATGAATTGATATATATTCGAAATCTTTTTTGACCCTCACGAACACTCTTTTAAATGAAGACAAATAACCATTTTCATAGTGTGTTCCATTAATCCAAAGACTAGTTGAAAGGTGAGGTTGATGAATAATGACAAGTTAATTTCTTACTTCAGGATTGTCATATGTTTTGCTTGTGCGAAAAACTATTTGTTGTTATGCATAGTATGCATAGTTTTTGACATTTTATTAGTGTATGAATGATTTTTCTAACCATTTTAATACAACACACATCTTTTGTAAAATACTATATGTTTATAAAAAGAATATAATTATGTGTGTGTGTTAGAACAATGCAAGCACAAGCAAAGTTTAACAAAAAAATACAATTTCTTTTACTTAAATACTAATGTATTAATATGATATTTTCTTTTGTTTAACCAACCCAAGGTCAAACAAAGCAAGACGATGAAAAGATTTAGACATCTTGTTGGAAGAGAGTTAATGTGTTGGAAATATTTTAGTGACGGATTTTAACATATGATCTTAGGACATTATTTTTCCACACACTTGACAAATTATTTAACTCTTGTTTCTAAATGGGTTACTACACTCAAAATAATCTACAAGATGTTTATGTAACACTTGTAAATATAGTGATCTATGCCTATATGCAATGCACAAACAATTTTGCAACTTAACGCAAGAAATCTAGCGTAATTCCTATTAGGCATAATACGGAAAACTAGTAACATACAAATAGCATACATGGCACATGTGTTTAGATATATAATTAGCTCAATTACAAATAGTAATGATTACTTATTAATATCTATTAACCAAGTTGAAACAAAAGTTAAACACACATAATCATCTAGCATACACATAAGGATATTCGTCGTCGTTTTGTGTATTAGATATAACGATGTATACATAGCTTGATTTTATTTGAAAACAAAAATAGTTTCCTCCCCATTTTAAAAATTAATCAAGATCAATGTTTTCAAGGATAAGTTGACTAGAAATGCTCGACTTGAAAGAAAAGGTAAACTACAAGTTTTACGTCAAACCGAAACATATAGTTTTGACCACTATGTAGTATTTTGCATTTCTGACTTATTTAATTTAAGAATGAAATCTTGGAAGTTCCTTTAAAAGAAAGTAGACTCAATTATCTTCGAAATGGCGGGTGGCACGACTTCTACGGACTTACGGTTGATTTTATATGATTTTTCGAAGTTTGCCAAAAACTGACGAAACAGACAGGCGGCCCCCATAAAGGTGACGGCCCCCAGATATATTTGGGGGCCGCCCGAACATTTATGGGACCGCCACCAGTGACCCCAAAACACGTTTTTTGTTCAAAATCATTTTGTAACTTAACTGTAGAACATAGGACTTTAAAAAGTTGTTCCAGCACATAAATTTCGTGTTTTAGACATCATTTCTACTCTTACGACTTAGACAAACATAAGTTGACACTTCCAAGTTCTTTTGAGAAAATTTTCCTTCAAGCTAGTATACGAAGTATATTTAATAACAAAACTAGTACGAATCAAACAACAAAACACTTTTCATATTTAATCCCCCTTCATGGGTAATTTGATACATGGATCGTACTCTATTTTAAAAACCATTTGTTTTGAAAACTAGAGCGACCTTGCTCTGATACCAATTGTGGAAACCGTAGAGGGGAGGGGGGTGAATACGTTTCCATTATAAAAACTTTAAGATCAAGGATTACATCATTCTTCTACCGGCGGTCCCATATATATATTGGGGCCGCCAAGTATATCAGGGGGCAACCTGATTTATAGGACCGCCTCCAGAAGAGGTTTTTGGACTAGGTCTTTTGTATCAAATCACCAATCAAGTTTAACGCAATATGAGAAGTATCGATCATAGGTTTACAATAGCTAAAGCATATTCTAACAATATAATTACACTCACAATATTTAGCATAAAGAGCTACACAACTTTAACTATCAGGATATACACAACCATTCACACAATCATGAGCACAATGCAAGTATAAAAGTAAAGCAATAAATGTAAATAAATAAGTAAAGCGAAGGTAAAAGAAAATGCAAACCGACATGATAATTTATGGTGGTTCGGTCGCGAAGCTCCTCTTTGCCCTACTTCACTAATCAACAAGCTCCCTTTTGACGGAAAAAACCTTATACCAATGCTTACATTATTTTCCGACACTAAGCTAGATGTCGAGTTCTTCTTCGGGTACAACCAAACCCGTTATGTTTTATGGCCTAACATAACAAACCTTGTGTTTTATGGCCTAAACACATAAACCGCGTCGCTTACATTATTTTTCGACACTAAGCTAGATGTCGAGTCCTAATCTTAGCTAGAACCAATCTACCACTTCACCAATGTATTTTAAGGCCTAAAATACTAACCAACCCACAATCAACCCATCTAAATATATACATCATTTGGATCTACACACTACTAAAGATTGGAAGACATGGACTCGATCTATATGTAACAAATGTTACAAATGGACTAACTGGACTACATAACTTCGGATCTTGAAGATGACCGAAGTTCTTCTCTTGCACTTGAGGAAAGGAGGAAATGATAAAATATTTGATCACATTTAAACAAGATTAATCAAGTTGAATGATCAAAGATTTAGAGAGATTTAGTAAGATCTAGAAAGAGAAAGAACTGAAAGAAAATCGTGCAAAAGGGTTATAAAAATAGTTGGAGGTGACCCACTATTTATAGGAGTTGAAAAACAGCCTGTCAGGAAACGGCGGTCCCAGATATATTAGGGGGCCGCTGACAGACGCTCATGTTTTTGTCTTTTTGTGGGAAAGGTTTATCTGGATGAGCTGTATTTAGTTTTGGGATGAAAATTTTAATTTCAAATTTATGTTTTTAAATTAAAACATTATTAAAACTATTTTGTGTAAATAATTTTTGAGAAATTGTTTTGTTATATTTATAAAAATATAAAGTTTAAGACAAAAACTTATTTGATCATCCTACAAGTGTAATGTTGTTTGTACATACCTTACGTGATTTACGTCGGGTGCAAACAAATGTCGGTGTTGATGCATACTTGAGACGTCGAGATGTAGATGTATGTATGCGTTGATGATTTGTGATTACGAGTAACTTGCGCACTTTACGTTACGTATTACAAGTCACATGTTTGTCATCACCAAAACATAAAAAGATCGTATAGATTAAATATCATACTATTTTCACTAACAAATTCAATTAGAATGCTAGTTCTTGTTTAAAGATAAGCACAAAAGGGATCTTTAACCAAAAATCGAATCCCTTTCCTTAGGGGGGAATCCGATCAGCACAAAAGGAAGGAAAGAGAAGAAGAAGAAAAGCTTTGCTTAGGTTTTTTTTAATATTAGTCAATAATGAACAAATGGGGTTTATTAAATAGGCTAAGTAACTTGGTTTGCAAGCAAAACATCGTCCCTTAAGGGGAGGGGGATTTTAGAATTTTCATTGTCTGCATATTACACTCGGGTCCTTCTATTAATTCACGTTAAGCAACTATTCAGTTAACAACTGTTATATACTTATCATTAAATATAACTAATATAATACATTATATATTAATTAGAGTAAATTATACTGTTCGTCCGTGTGGTTTGCGTTGACCGCAACCTATAATCCTTTGATGGAAAAAAATGCATCATCCGACCTTAAGTGGCAAACGTTTTATGTCGTTTGTCCCTCTCACTAACGACTCTTACTAACTCTCGTTAAATCAACAAACCTAAAGGTATTTTTGTCATTTTAAGTCTACACATGAGGCTAAAATGACCATTCTAGCACCGTGACTCACCATTGCTAACTAACTACCAATCTAACTACCTTTATAAAATCATCATCTTTCACTCACCACCATCGACCACTTCTACCATCACTCATCACTCCCACCCCTCCTCCCTTATTCATCTTCACTATCACTTCCACAACCTCTGACCATCTTCATAAACCCAAAAACTAATACCCACCACTGACCCAACTTAGAATTTTACTACCCCATATAAATGTATCTTCTATCTTCATTGTGAATTTACATATATATGTCTAACAACTTCCGACGACCACAAATTGTTTAGGTTCTTTTAAAATCAACAAAGAACTAAAAATACATTATCATCATTAAGAAAAAAAATCCGAAAATCATTTATATACCAAACTCATTATCATTATCTGTCCTTTCGGACCTACGAACCAGAATCTCTTCCTCTTGAGGTGGTTCAAAACCTTTAACCTCCATAGGAATTTCGCTAGTGATTTTAGAAGGTGATGTATCTTCATCTTAAATTTCTTCAAGATCCATGGCCCTCCCACTAACTTCTTGAGTTATGAGATTTTTCTCAAAGAACTCAGCATACCTCGCAACAACTATTTTGTTTTCAGGTAGGAAGTAAAAATAGTAACCCATTGTTTCCTTTGGGTATCCTATAAAGATACACTTAACAGATCTTTGTTGGAGTTTGTCAGGCGTATCCCGCTTCACAAGCGCCTCACAACCCCAGACCTTTAAGTAAGACAGATTATAAACTTTTCCATACCATAATTCATATTAGTCTTTCACCTTCTTGGTTGGAACCGTATGTGAGAATTGCGTAGTTGCGAGACTCTATAAAAAAAAAAAAAAAAAAAGAGCATAATCCCAAAAGGATAACGGCAGAGTTGTAAGATTCATCATAGATCGAACTATGTCTAACAAAGTATGATTTCTCCTTTCAGATACCCTATTATGTTGTGGTGTGTAAGGATGAGTAAGCTGTTGGAAAATTCCACATGCTTTAAGATAATCTTTAAACTGTGTATTCGCCATCTCGATCTGATCGAAGAGCCTTGATTGTCTTCCCGAGTTGATTTTCCACTTTATTTTTAAACACTTTGAACGTTTCAAAGACCTCATGTTTATGTTTAAGAAGATAAACATAACCATAACGACTATAACCATTTGTGAATGTAATGAAGTAGCTAGCACCTTGTCTTGACACATTTCTAAGTGGACCACACACATCAGTATGTATTATTCCAAGAAGATCAGTCGCCCTTTCGGGACGATGTGGAAACGATTTCCTTGTCATCTTGCCCGATAAACAAGATACGCATTGATCAAATGACTCATCATCTGTTGATTTTAAAAGCCCTTCTTGTTGCAGCTTTTCAATGCGTTTCTTACTTATATGAGCAAGACGGCAGTGCCATAGATAAGTAGAATCCAAATTATGTTTGGCTCTTTTAGTGCTAACATTATAAATAGAATTATCATTTGGTACAAGATCATGCATATCAATTTCATAAATACCATTACTAGGAATAGCATTAAAATAAAACACATTGTTCTTAGAAACTGAAATTCCATAATCCGTAAAACACTAGACAAATCCATTTTCTACCAAACGGTGAACTGAAACAACACCTCTAATTATAGAAGGTGCATAATGACTATTGTCTAAACAAATCACAAGGTCATTAGGTAAAACTAAGTCAAAACTTCTAATAGCTTCTACTTGTTTAAGATTTTCTTACTCCTCCAAGACCATGTTTTGTGTTACAAATATGAGTACCACAACTAGTGTCATACACCCAGGATTTAGTAGGAAAAGAAAATAATTCTATTATGAAGACATCTGAAGAACTGGCAGTGCCAACTTGCTTCTTCTTCTTAATCAACTCAGCAAGGTAAGCAGGACAATTCCTCTTACAATGACCCACCTCTTTGTAGTGGTGGCAGGTGTCATCCTTAGCTGGGTGCTCTTTAGCAGAAGGTTTAGGGTTTTTAGGCTTAGGGATATAAACTTGTTTATCCTTTCCCTTGCCATTAGCTTTAACCTTACCTTTAGCTTTAAGCGATTTCTTATTGGCCTTCTGGATTTTACCACCTTTAATCATCATTACTTATGATGTTTCAGCAGCTTTAAGCGATTCATATAGGCCCTTCTGGATTTTACCACCTTTAATCATCATTACTTGTGATGTTTCAGCCTTTTTTAGTAAACCCTTTTCATACTCAATGAGCATAGCATGAAGTTCACCAATCGTCTTCCCCATGTTATGCATATTGTAATTTCTTACAAATCCAACAAAATCTTTAGTAAGGCCATTTAAGATAAGACCTACTATAAGATCCTGTGGTAGCATATAACTAAGACGTTCCAGTTGGTCTACATATCCTTTCATCTTTAGAACGTATGCAGCAACTGGTTTACCCTCCTCTGTTTGCAAGCATGGAAAGTTTGGATTAGGTCAAACCTCTCCACTCCAGCTTGGTTTTCAAACATAGATTTAAGCTCTTTTATCATGTCATATGGTGAGGAGTTTTCAAACTGTCTATGAAGCTCAGGAGTCATACTTCCTAGTATTAGACAAGCAACCTCATTATATGCATCATAAACTGCATTCCATTATGACAACACTTGTGCCTGGGAATCTGCAGCATGAGCCGCGGGTAATGGCTGTTCAATGACATGCATTTTCTTTTCAACTCTCAAGACTAACTTAAGTTGACGAAACCAGTCATTGAAATTATTTCCAGAAAGTTTTGCTCTTTCAAATATCGACCTAAAAGCCGAATGGTTTATGTTTTGAGCAGGTAATGCCATCTACAAAACATAGTTAAAGTTCAAGAATTAGAATTTTTGATAAAACTTCTTGAAGATAATTAACTACCCAAGTTTAATCAAATAAACAATTAATTTTCTAAAGACTAGAATCCTACTTGACGTACCACTACCACAATAGTTGATCTACTAGTGATGGTGTACTCAAAAGGTAATTGACGATCAATAATTGTCACCGGTGCAATTCCTAGAACCATATAGGACTTGCTTTATTACAATAATTTCTAGTAAGCGTGTTTTATCCCATCTATGCCTCAATCTAAGGTCTCACCAATAAACCGATTAAGTCGCCCAATAAAAAAACCGTGATTGTGTAACACTAACGTCTCACGAAAAAGTGTACAATCACCTTGGTATTACGATCTACATACGTCTCATGCATAGTAAAAATAATCTACAAGTGTTTTTAAGAATTGGATGGCAATAACTTATTTAAAAAGGGTATTTTATTTGTCGTGACAAATATGTATGAAGAAGCATGCATACATCTTCATATCATTGATTTCAATAAAAACTTTACTCTATTAAGTTATTTATTACGGTATCACATATTTTCTATACATCTAATGTATAAATAGTGTTACCTTTTTAAAATTTGACGATTCAACGTGTTTCCAAATATAAAGAATTATGTTTAATCGCTGGAAAATATTAAAAAATGGTGAAAAACGTGTACAAAGAAGCATGCAAAACAACTTTGTATCACTAATTTTTTTTAAAAAAACTTTAATAATGACACTGTAGTGACATGCCATGGTTCACGGTAACTCCAATCGAACACACAAAGAAGCGGAGAATCAGGTCAGCGCGAAGCGTATTAAAAACCTGAAATCTTTAGGAAAATCCTCCTTAAACTTCTCTTATAGTTTGTTCTAGTGGATGAGCCGTACTTCCTATGAGTCCATAACGTCCAGTTTTAACCATTCAAAATAAAACTTTAATTTGGAAAACACATTATGAACTCTAAATAGTCCATAATAAATCTGATTTCATATTAATTAGTCATGTTTATATTTATTTTCGAAAAACCCTTTTTATTTTCTCACATCCAATACTTAAAATAAAAAATAATATAAACATAAAACTAACTCACATAACAATTATTTAAATAACAACACTTAACAATTAAGTCATGTAAATATTCATAATGATCCTAATTATCTAATAATTAAAACATGTATGTATCCATATAAGGCTCCTTAATCCTATAAACTCTGGCCACATTCATCAATGTAATCGATTGTGTAAGCCTCATACAAATACATACCACATAGCACATAAGTTAACTTTTAGGCCCCATTAAGACATTGCCAAGGTCTTCCCTAGCTTTTAAAGTCGTGGATCGAAACCACATATATTTAATGTCTTTGTTTTAATTCTTGATCTTATTTGCATAAAAATTCAATAACAATTAACAAGATTAATATCACATATCACTCCATGATAAATTGCATGTATTTATCATTGATGGCGAATTAACAATTAATTTAAACATAAAACCGATCAATTTACAATTAAACACATCAAGTTTTATTTATAAAAATGCATACAACCTAGAATTCGTCTAATTAAATTTATAACCAATAAAAATTGAATCTTGATGCACAAAGATCGAATCTTGATGCATAAAACGCCCAAAGGGCTTAAAAATCAATCAAGAACCCTAATTTTGTCCAATTTTATTCTTGTAATTACAAATTCATATATGATGGCTTGTGATGCCACTGTTGGGATTTTAAATCTATTTAACCATTAAACATATCACGAGTACGCAACAGAAAGATCAAACACGTATATAACTTATAATTAACAAGGGATTGAAGATGTGTACCTTTTAGCAATTAACAAAAACACCGTCTTCAATATACGCGTGTGTATAACACCATGCGAAACCACTAAGGATCAAAAGTATAATCCAAGGATCAAAAGAATAATCCCTCTAAGTTTACACACATAATACGTTCTTAGCAAACAACGTGTATGCTAGTACTATTAGTGTTTAACAAACGAACACCGAAACTTGACAATCAACCAAACGGAAAACCCCTTTTGATTTCTAATGGGTCGAACCAAAAACCAAAACCAAAAACCTTTGTGGTTTTATATTTGGTCGAGCAAAACACCAAAAACCCGAAACCCTTTTGTGGGATTTCTCGATCGCACGAACAAGGGAAACAAAACCGAAACCCTTTGAGGGTTGTGGGATTCAGTCGAACAAGAGGAGAGAAAAGAGGGATAGTTAGGGTTTTTAGGGATTCAAGTTATAAGTTAATGAAAGCCCCTAGACCCCTATTTACACCTCTTGGCTTGGAGATCAAGCAAACAATCCCACCTCCTCTTGGAGAGGAGGTTCAGCCGACTTAAGGAAAGAGGGGGCAAACCAAACTTTTTCCTTTTCCCTATTTTGCATATTAGTCCTTTAACTATTAACGACTAATATTTATTCTAGCTAAACATTTAACGATCGTTTGTTTAAACACTAATTAATATATTACATTAATATATTAAATATGTTGTTCTACATATTAACGTGTGCGTCCCCTTAGGCTCGAATAAATTCTGGGCATATATAATTTATATTTGTTCATATTCCAACAGTTTTGCCTCATGCAGACTGCACTAGAAGCAGTGCACTATAAAAACAATATAGTAAACTATTGACACAAACAAGCGGTGCACTAGAAGCAAACTTGAAAAATAACAATTTATCATATTTTGTGTGAAAGCTTTATTGATTTAAAACTGTGACTAATCGACAGTAACAAAGGAGATTTAATCAAATAATCATACACTTTTTAACAGGTCATTGTAGATAATTAAGTTTATCAGGTTAACCCGATAACCCGATAACAAAATAGTTAAAACCCTAACCTGATCCTATTAGGCTATCGGGTATATCGGGTTGACCCGATAAGCTAAGCTTGACTCGAATCAACCTGACTTTATAAGGATTTATCGGATTTTGGTCAGGTCGGGTTGACCCGTTTGACACCCCTAGTTGTGACAATGAAATCAATAAATGAGCAAACAAGTTTCAAATATTCTCAATAGAACAAAGTAAAAGGTTAGCTCGCCACCACACTAGCAAGCCTCGCCACTTCAATATTTTCGGTATTTCATTGATTAAGCGAGTCAAATGACAACAAAACTGAAAATGAATTAGCCATTGGAAAAGTAAGGCAACGGTCGAGTTTTCATTTTAATTTTTTTTAATTTATACACACTTTCCACTATAAATAACACTTCATTTTAACATTTTAACACACACTTCCCTACCAAAAACTTCATATACTTTCAATATCTCAACACATCTTCTCTACAAAAAAAAATTGCCTCAACCACCAAATAAACCCGGTTATTTTACCCATCTTCTCAACTCCAACCCGCAACAATACTCATCTTCTCCGAACCAATCGAATCCGTCTACCACGGGTTCATAAAACTCAAATTCTTCCTCGCAACCGTATCCTCCTTTTGGAACGCAAATTTCACCCGATCAAGCTTATCACTCACAATTGGCGTATCATCAACAACAACAATACGACTTCCAAAATTAATCGAATCCAAGAAATACTACATCATAATTTTTTTCACAACAATCATCACAACTGCAATATTTTCCACAACAATCATCACAACCACCATTCAAAGTACCATAAGCCAAAGATCCCCGTGATGGTAGGCGTAGACTAAAAAACAGGGAAACAACCCGTTGTCGATTTGGACAAGGGCGATGATGATGACATGGCACCAAAGCGAGCGATTACCCGTTGGAATCGCAACGAAGAAATCTTGCTAGCCGAGACTTGGATCGAGCACTCTCAGGAAGCCAATGTCGGAAAAGACCAACAAGATAACGTTTCTTGAAACCTGATTATGGAAGATTTCAACTCGCGAACAATAACTCCTCCTCGTACCAAAAATATGATGACGGGAAAATGGACGAGGATGCACGGTGATTGCCAAAGGTGCAACGCTATTTACAAACATTTAACACGTAAAAGCGGAGAAAGTGATGCTGACTTGGTCGAGAATGCAAAGACGTGTTATATGGAGCGAAATGGTAATAAAAAATTTCAGTTTGATCACGTGTGGAATATATTGAAAAATTACCCCTAATGGAATGCGTCAGGGCCGATTGATGAAGATAATCTCCAAGATCTGTTTGGCCCTGATCCAAGAGAACGTCCCGCCGACAAACAACGGACCACGAAAAAGCAAAAATTGGTTGACACGTCGAGCACCAGGGGAAGCACTGAAGGGAGCACCGAGGGGAGTCAATCGGAGTCTGTATCAGGGGTTCTATCTCTGGATTATAGACGTAAATGTGATGCCGCTGAAAAAGCGTACGAGGCGAAGAGAGAAAAAGAACTAAGGATGCTGCAGTGTAGAGAGCTGGAGTTTCTCATGATCGATCATTCCTCGTTGCCGCCAGCAAAATGAGCCACCATTGAAAGGAAACAAGCTGAAATAATGAGAAAATATCCAGACGCTTAATTTAGTTTTGTATTTTTATATTTTTATGTTTCGTATCGTTTAATTTGTTTATGTTTCGTATTTTTATTTTATGTTTAGTATGTTTTTATGTTTATGTTTATGTATTGTATTTTTATTTTTAATAAAATAAATTATGTTTGTGTGAAAAATAAAAAATAAAATAAAATTGTGGGTGGTGGGGCCAAAGTGAGGAGATAGGGGTGTGTTATGAGTGAAGGAATATGTTTGAGTGGGAGTGAGATGCTGATGTGGCAGCCTGTAGAGCCCAAATAAGAAGATACATTTATTCACCATACCTTTTACTCTTAGGGTATGTTTGGCGAAAGTAACTGTTGCTGGAACTGGAGATGGAGCTGTAGATGAAGATGGAGATGAAGATTATGAAAAAAGATTATTTTTTATAAGCTACACGAAGTAGCATTTAATTTTAAGAGATTATGAAAGATTTTTTTTTTATAATCTTATATAAGTTCATTTGCCAAACAAAACTTATATTTTAGATAACTTTTTTTTAAATAATCACAATCTCCTCATAATCTTTGGTACCAAACATACCCTTAGTGGTGATAGCTAGAACCAATTGAAAGAAAGTATTTGTAATTGTGATACTTGTATATGATTGATGTATAATACAATTATAATCATTTCTATTCAATTTAATCACGTTTTACCAGGTGAAATTAAAAATGAAGACTTGAACTTCTAATAAGTTCTAACTTTTTAATAGAATAAAATAATAAAAGTTATATGCAATATTAAATCAAACAATGTGGTCGTATCTCATAAAAATATATGGTCCATTTTTTTATTTCCAGCTAAGGTTGGTTTTAGTGGTGCAGTATGAGGTTATGTAAGAGTCGACGGTCACACGTCACCCCATTACAGGGTTAAAGGAAAAACAAAGATAAATGGTGAGGGTCACGTCATTTGTTTTTGCAAAAGTTGCCCCCCACTTTTAGTGGATACATTATACATATAATTAATTTTTTTACCTAATATCACATTATTATCTATAAATACATTCAAACTTTAACATTTTTAAACACAATTTCTTATTTTACCATTTTCTTACAAAATGTCTCTATAAAACACTTTCTGAACCACAAAACGTCGACAACAAAACTGTTAGGTCTCCAACACAAGAAGTATCACATTCACATAAGTAGAAATATAGAGTGAGAAAGCAAGAAAAGTATAGAGAGAGAGGTGGTAGTGGTAATGATCGGCTAGCACAAGAGTATAAAAGAGAAACAAAAATGGAATTGATTATGACTTGTCTAACACACTTACACACCTTTCTAACATGCTAGGAGGGGTATTTATAGTAAGAATACAATAGAAAACCCTAAGAGGGTGTTTGGGCCAGGTTATGGGCCTTAGGTTGGGCCGAGATTGGTTTTGGATGGGCTTAAGCTCTAAACACGTACAATATTAGCTTATCGACCAAGCCCGAGTTCCCATCTAGTCTATTACATGAGTACACGGTTCCTATCAAGTAATGACCGACAATTTTACTTCTAACAATCTCCTCGTAAGGGGCGGTCATTTAGTCTATAATAAACTATGCTTCCATAAGTTCTTGTGCCATGTTGTAGTAGACTTGTTCCATCATGCTTTGTGATATTTTCTTTTGAGCCTTTACTTGACTTGATTGTCTTTTTCTTTTCAGTTAGGAATGAGAAAAGAATGCTTAATCATTCTATAGAATTAGGTCATATTGTAATAGTTTGTTTTATTATATTTTATATTATGTAATTTACTAATAGGCCATAATAAGGGAAGTAACCCAATAAACAAGCCATTAGTTAATAGATTAGAAAACTTAGACAATAAGTATAAATACCTTCCCTTGCTTAACAAAGGAGGTAACTCTTCATTTTGTAACACACACACACACTTTTCCTCTTCTCTTTAATACAAAATTCCTTTTTTTTCATTAATATCTCTACATCTCTCCCACCCACTATACTTAACCTTTCATACATATGATACAATGCTAAAGTGACCTTATTACAAGTGGTATCATTCGCTAGGAGAGGATCTAGATTGATAATTTGCGAATCAAAGTGCTTAAAACGCGTTTTTATTGATCAAATTTGGATTCAGTACATGCTTTGTGATGAATTCAGCTTTTTTGTGTTATTTTTACTATTCGACGTTATTTAGCATAAAATTTTATGATTTTGTGTTAAAAAAGGTTATTTAGTTGCAAGTTTAACAAAAAGGAAGGGTTCGTTACGTGAGATTTTGTTTATTTGATCGATTTTAAGTGATTCGTGATGAATTCAGTAAGGACAATTGGGTTTTGATCGAGTTTGGTGTGCTTAACAGTTGTTATTCATTGATTTCGGCATATTTTCGTGGATAAAGGCGGGAAAGCTAAATAATAACTTGTCTTTATTGGATTCGGTATTGGAAAAACGAGTAAATTTGTCAATTTCGATAATATTTGTGTGAATTCGGTTGAAAACGGTTATTTTACTGAATTCGGTGTTTACTATTTTGTAAATTCGGTGAAACGGTTATTTTACCGAATTCGGTGTTTACTATTTTGTAAATTCGGTGAAACTGTTATTTTACCGAATTCAGAGTTTCGTTTTGAGACTTCGGCGGTTCATAATATACCGGATTCGGTGTTATCCTCATTCGACTATTCGGTAACTGCTGAATTACCGGATTCGGTATTTCATCATTTTGTGGATTCGGTGATTTGTAGTACACGAATTCAGTATTTGTAAATTTAGAGATTCGGTATTTTGGTTTATCGAATTTGGTGTTTTTCTAGATTAATAATTTGATTTTTCGGATTCGGTGAAAGTTGTGTGAGTTCGGTATATGGGTACTTCGAATTCGGTAATTGACTTTGTCTAAGTAATTTGACTTTGTTGAATTTGGTATAGTGATTTGAAGGACATTGTTTGTTATTAAAAGTTATGAGTATTCAAAATCGTTGTAGTATTAACCGTTAATCATACACATTTTGATTTCACAACAATCATTCTTTATCGTCTTAAAAGACTCTTAAAGCATTGTTCAAACACAGATTATTTAAGAATGACTAGTTCTCATAACCAATCTATTTCTGATGCTGGTCGAAGAATCGACCTCCAATGCTTAAGAAGGGTAGTTATATTCCTTGGGCGAGTCGGTTTCTACGATATATTGATGGGAAGAAGGATTATGGTAAGATGCTTGAGGATTCGATTTACAATGGTCCGTATAAGATGAAGCCAATCATGGATCCAAGGAATACAACTGGCGATCCTATTGTTAAACCATATCCACGACTTAAAAAAGAGGAAGATCTTACTGGTGATGACAAGAAACGATTTAAAGCAGATATTGATGCAATGAATGCAATTCTACTAGGAATACCAAATGACATCTATAATTTTGTTGATGCATGCAAGACTCCTCAGACTATGTGGCAACGTATGAGAAGACTTATGCATGGAACTGATATAAGCAAGCAGGAGATGACATCCAGACTTATTGATGAGGTGTCATTTTATACACTTTTTTGGAGTCATTTAGCCCCCTAAATCATGCAAATATGCTCAAAATACATGCTTAATCGTTTCTTTATGTGGTTTTAGCACTTGGATGACATTTGGAGTAAATACATGTAAATTGGGCTCACTTGGAGAAGAAACGGACAAGATTACAACTCTACACCAAAGTCGATGAAGAAATTGCTCACATATTGTGGAGACGTCTTCAGAAATACTAGCGATGCCGTCAAATCTCCAAAGAGACGGCGTCAGGAATTTTGAGATGGCGTCAGGACTTAACCGACATAGTGAAACCTTAGAAGATTCGGCGAAGCGACGACGTCAGGATTATAAAGCGACGCCGTCGCAACCTATTTTCTATATATACAAACTCGTTTTTAGGGTTTTAAGTGTGAAACCTTTGGGATACGAACTTTATACTTAGGGTTCGAGTTTAGCAGCTGTTAGGGTCATTCTTAGGGTTTAAAAACCATTTTGCATCTGCCTTTAACTCATGTTCTAATCAAGTGAAGTCATTTTTCTCTTAATCTTTCAATATGTCTATGTGATTTTCACCAAAATTTTTGCCAAAAAAAAAAATAAAAAATTTTTTGTCACAATTTTGACTTTTCTTTTGGGTAGAATGAGAATAATTTTTGATCGTTATTCTGCAATAAACACATGGGTTGCATGGAAAAGTATAAACGCTTGTTTTCAAAGCATACCAGAGAGCTTTTGAACACAAAACAACTCAATTAAGAAACTTAACACTTGGGATTATAAAGTGACTTTAAAAACTCAAACTTGCATTAAAACTTGAAAGTGTTACAAGCTGAAAGTAAAAACTGTAAATAACTGAAAATAAGCTAAGTTAAATTAAAAACTAAAAACTAGATGCCTCAAAGGCTTACAAAAAGCTCTATTTATAGCCGAAGTCTTGGACTTGCAGCTTGTGCTTCTTTGTAGAGATAAAACCAAGTGTGCTAGTTGTGTGAGGTGAATCTAGAGCAAATCCCAGCCTTTGATTTCTTTTGAGCTTCTTTGGAGACAATCTCAGCCATCGAAATGCTTTGGGAATGGAGAGGGATTGCCAACATGGACTTTATACAGCTGGGGGGGATAGTAGGGTGGATGAAATGATTTTGGTAGGGTGTTGAGTGATTTTGCAGGAGAAGTATGGGAGCAAAACAGGGTGCTGGCTGGATTTGGTATTGGCGGGAAAAAGGAAAAGGTTTATACAAGTTGGGTTGTGACAGAGGGAGGTTGAAGATGATTAAGGGTATGTTTGGTTTTTGTACAAGAAAAGCCCCTCCACATCTTTCTTCTTTTCATTCCCTTTTTCCCCTTTCTTTCTTTTATAAATGAAGTTTCCCAAATTGGCATAATCAGTCCCTGTGGTTTATATAATAATATAACTTAGGGGTTTGGCATTTTTGACCCCTCAAGTTATATTTTTCTTTGCTTTTTCTTCTCGGAGTTGACTTGACTTTGATTGGGCTTCGTCTTCACACACTTTTCCATCTCGTGTCCTGTTTTGTCGCTTTTTGCTTGGTTTTTCGTCTTTTTGTGAGATATCCGTTCCTGCACAACACAATTAGCAAAACAAGCATATATTTGGCATTTTGAGACCGTTTTTGGTTATTTTAGCTCGTTTTTAAAGGTAAAAGGTATGTGTGATTAAGCACATACCAGTTGTCTGATTAATTACTGTTCTTCGCTTCTCTTTAACATGCTAGGATAGATCTATTAGTATTTACTTATGATTGCATGAAACTTAGTTTGTAGATCCTCTTAATATTTCTTCTTGTGATGGATGCGCGCGTTAGGCTCTAGAAAACTTGCTATAAAATATTACATTCGCATAGATGTCTAGGGAAACGTAATTGTGTAGAAAGGATACCATCGGTAATAGTCTTCATACTACCTTACCCCTAATATGGTTGATCCCTTTTAAGTGTTTTAATGCATGCAGTATATTCTTAGGGGCCTTGTAATAGTCTTTATACTACCTTACTTGTGCGTTGCCTTAATAGAATATTACATAGACGGCGGATTCGTGTAATTCGTTCATGACCTAGGAAATACTTACATAGATCATCACAAGTGTGACAAAGCAATAGGATTAGGAGAATCAAACTAAGGATTAGTGCATGATTAAGTAAATACGTTTGTTTACCTATACGAGTTTCCACCAAATTTAGTTTTGATTTAATATTAGTTTAATTAGTTTAAAACCAAAACCACCTCTTAAAACCAAAATTTTACTTGCTTTCCAAAAATATAAAAAAAATACAAAATATTCTTCTTTCATCCCTTAGATCTTAGTTAAGTTTATTTTAAGCCTTCACACATTATTCCCCTAGAGAACGATAACAACCCTCGAGTCCTTGCTATACTACATTGCAACGATTAGGTACTCTGCTTAGGGAGTTGTAAAACCTGTTGCGTTTACAACGACCGCATCAAGTTTTTAGCGCCGCTGTGTAAGGAATAATATAGGTTTCAAATTTAATTTAGCTTAGGTCTACTTGTTTGATTCCTATCAAGTGATATTTTAATTTCTGTCAATCAGCTTTCTTGGAGTCTATCTTTTCTTTGTTCCCTTTGTTTTGTAAAAATATTTTTCGTTGACCTCCATGGAAAACAAAAATCCTATCCATACTCTTGGAGATTACTCCAGACCTAGCCACGAGGGCTATTGAAACACCATTGAGCTCCCCGATGGGAACAATGTGGTGCCTCTGCGATCCAACACCATCCGATTGGTGCAAAACGGATGCTCATTCCACGGACTTCGGTCCGAGGATCCAAACTAACATCTTAAGGATTTTCTAAAACTTGTGGACTCACTTGACCTTGATGTTGCAAATAGGGAAAGGACGCGCCTGCGTTTATTTCAATTTTTCCTTCGCGATCAAGCTAGCAATTGGCTTGAACGTCTTCCTGCAAGATCCATCTCCACTTGGGAGGATCTTACTACTCGTTTCCTTGCTCAATTCTTTCCACCGGGAAGGACTTCTAAACTTCGAAATGACATCTTGATGTTCCAACAACATCAAGGTGAATCTCTCTCTGAAGCATAGACTCGTTTCAAGGATTTACACCAAAAAGTACCTCATAATGGCATCGATCTTTGGCTCTAAATCTAAATCTTTTATGACCATGTCAATCCCGCCACACGACGAACCATCGATCAATCGGCCGGTGGTCAGCTACGTAACAAAAACGCCAAAGAATCATGGGCGCTATTAGAGTACCTCGCCATCTATGACAACGGAAGTTGGAATGACCCAAGAGACTTCTTTAAACCGGTCAATGCAGTCTCTTTGCCTCAAGATGTACCGAGTACATCTGACCATCGTCTCATCAAGCTCGAAAATCAAGTCCAACGCTTGATGGAAGCTCATCTTGCTCCTAAATCACGTGTTCAAGTGAACAAAATCGATTCTTCATGTGAGATTTGTAGTGGTCCCCACGACGCTCAATATTGCATGGAAAATCCCGAGCAAGCTTTTGTTGATTACACATCCTCGCGTACCGACAAAACGGGAGGCAAGTGGTTCACTTTCAAACCTGAGCAAAATAATCTTGGTGACACCTATAATCCATCATAGAAAAGTCACCCAAACCTTAGGTGGAGGCAACCTTAAAATTTTCAAAACAATTTTTCAAACCCACCTAATCGTTTTTAGCCCAGCGGTTCGTTCCCGAACCGCCCCTTCAACAACAACCCTTAAAATTTTAATAATCAATCAAATCTCGAAGGGTTGATGTATGATTTTATAGCATCTCAATACGCTAGATTGTCTAAAATCTGATTTCAAACAATTACAAAGCGAGATGACCAATAAAATCGACACATTTTTGAAGGCCATCAATGATTGAATGATGGGAGCACTCCCATGAATACGGTCAAGAACTTGAAACTGAATGTTAACTCCACCTCTTCGATTTTGTCTGCCCGTTCTTACCCAATAGAAGACCCCCAAAGCTCATCCCATTCCCTCAATTCGATCATTGCCATTAAAACGTGTCCCAAACAAACAAATGATTTTCTAAAAGACCAATTAAAAGTCAAAACATTAACGGTCAACAAAATTGGAACACCGAAACTAAAAGAACCCGAACAAACTTTAGAAGATGAATTCAAGGATTTACATCTTAACTTACCGGTTCTTGAAGTTCTAGCTCATGCTCTAATGTACAATGCAATTCTTGATAAATACGTTGAAAGTTTAGAGCTAGGCAAAAATGGGTTCGTGTTTATTCAAGGCGAAATGCTTGAGAAACTGAAGGATCCTGGATTATTCACTCTGCCTTGTAGACTAGAGGATTCTAAGCCTTTTGATACCTTAGCCTATTTAGGGTCCTGTGTGAATTTAATCCCTTCATATCTCTTCAAGAAGCTTAATATTGGAGTACTAGAGGAGGCCGACCATGTTTTTGGGTTAGCAGATGGAACTAAGTCTTATTCTGTAGGAATTTTCAAAAATATAGAAGTCCACATAGGAAGGTTAAAGCTCTTAAAAGACTTCTATGTTATAGACATGGAAAAAGACCCTGTAACCCCCTTACTCGTAGGAAGAGGATTCTTAGCGACTGCCAGTGCCGTGATAGACTGTAGAAAAGCCAAAATAGCAGTAGGAGAAGGAGTTACTAGGTCAATATTTAGAGTAAAAGAGATCAACCTAGGTGATGAAGAAATACCTTATTGGACCACCCTATGTAAAAGAGAATCTTATGAACCACGACCTAGTATGAATGATGTTGGTGCCCGACCCCCTTTTTATGTTAAGAAAGACTTTGTGGAACATCATTTGCCCTAGGAATGGCAATTGGCTAGAGATGCCGTACTCAACCCATTTAAGGGCGTCCTAGTATTCAGAAAGATGGTAGAATTCTTATGAGCTATACCTATCAATCTTAAAGGAAATATGTGGGAGTTAGAAGAGTTGATAAAGAAGAAGATAGATTGGAATAGGCCACCAAAAGAAGGAGATGGTGCGTGGCACATTAGGATTGATTTGATTGACACATACAGACAAAAAATCAAAAGACCTTTCAATCAATTCCCACCACTAGGAAATTGTCCGAGAAAGAGAATCCAAGCGAGATCATTGACTTGGATTACCTTCATGATTTCTAGGAGTGTGACTCCAAATCTAGCTACAAGACTCGTTAAATAAACAAAAGCGCTTATTGGGAGGCAATCCAATATTTAATTTTATGCATTTTAGGAGTGCCATGTATGTTTTAATTCTTTATCATTTGTTTTTATATGTTTGAGTTATATAATCATGCTTTGTTTTGTCTTTAACTTCGTCTTAATTGCAATCAAAGGTATTTTACATCAAATCGTAAAGGAAAATATCCGGTTTCTAAGAACCATTTCAAGCATATTAAATATATAGTTTAGATTAATTCGCGTCTTGTGTGTCTGTTTAGAGTCATATGATCATGTTAATTGTTTTTGTGGTTTATGCAGTAATTTTTCAGGAAATAACTAATAGGATTTGCGTGTAGAAAATTTTCCATGAAAGATTTTTTTTTCTTTATAGATGCTGGAAACGGCGTTAGGATTTATCCTGACGGCGTTGCCATCCCAGCTACAGTAAAATTTGTATTTTTTTAATTCTTGAATATTAGTTTTGTATAAATTCTAGAATTTGTAATTTTCTTAAAACTTGCAGAAAACCACGATTACATTAACACATTCATCCTATCTTTACTGCTTTCAAAGAGTCAAAACCCTAATAGTTTCGTTGTATATTATCATTTCGCCGAATTTTACGCTAGGCAGAGTTGTTTATTGTCTTTGATTTGCAGGATATATTTGATGAGAAGACGCCCAGGAGTTCTTAGGAGTTTCATGTGGATGATTCTTGGATTAGGATTTAGCCGGGGTCATTTGTTTCTTCTCCATTATTAAGCAAAACTAAGGGAGTACTAATTTCTTTTACCTTTTCTTTTACCTTTATTCGTTTTACGGGTACTTTTAAGAACATTGGGGACAATGTCCAAAATAAGTGTAGGGGGAATAAGCCTTAGAAACTATTTCTTCATTTGCATTTGCTTTGTCCTTAAAATAATGTGTAATATACTGAAACATATCATAAACGGTAATTTCAACCAAATTAAATTTTTTTTATGACACATACTGATGAAAACTTAGTATTATTAGCGTCTCATGGATAGGAATTATATGACTAGCACAAAAACCCTACCACTCAATAAAAATTCCACCCAAAAGATGTGAGGTTCGCCCCTAGATCTTTAGGGATTCAAGCATCCATCTTTGGTGCTTAAGATAGTTTTACCTTTAGCTTGTTCGAGTTAAGGAATGAGCAATTATGTATGCCGCGTTCATGGATTTGATCGTGCATATATGGTTTTGTCGCTTTTTCTGGAGCATTGGTATCGGTTAAAATTATATGAGTGTGCCGGTAGTGTATTAAATTCTAGAACTTGCTTTCGCAATTTCATCCTGAGACTACTTAGTAAGATCGTATTCGTGTGATTAGGATTTGCTAGATGATAAGAGGCACTAGGATAAACCTTGTTTTAACCTGCATTTGTTATTATGGTCTCCCTGATCATATAACTATCTCCACACCCTTGCTATGCACTCATTTTTAGTGCAAGATACCCCTAGTACACCCCTCTGAGCCTATCCTTTTCTAGGTTCTCGTAATTTTCTGGTGGATTTCAGATTATTAATAAAGAGCATTATTTACACCCTTACCAAAATGTTACATCCAAATCGCCTTAGCCTTCCTTGTATGTACTCATTTTTAGTGCATTATTGTTATCACATTTGTAAACCCATTTAATTATCTACTTGAGTACGTGGTTGCTAAGTCGAGTCTTTTATTAATGTATATAGTTTTGGGACGATTAAGATTCATGGTAGTTTTTATTTTATTGAGAAATGGGGAAGAAGTCAAACTATTACCCCATTCGTGCTTAATACACTCTATGTTATTTTGATCCTTTCACTTGAGTTTTAATGACCCATTTGAGTATAATTCCTAGGTGCTTACGCCACATCGGGTGGAGGTTTGATTCTTTATCAAGCCTATGGTAATTTATATGCTATGACAGGTAATGAGTATTAATTTCCTGTTTCCCATATTGTTATAATTTATTATACACCCAAGAGAAAGAGATAATCCAAACACTTATTGTGAGGTGCTAGTATATAATTTCTGTGCTTTTAATTACGAGGTCTAAGAGGTTGTGTCATAAACTATTTTTGAAAAGTAAGTTAAATGCCCTCGATATTGCTATTGTCTAGGTAGAAAAGCCCATTTGCTTGAGGACAAGCAAATCCTAATTGTAGGGGTATTTGATGAGGTGTCAATTTATATATTTTTTGGGGTCATTTAACCCCTCAATCATGCAAATATGCTCAAAATATGTGCTTAATCGTTTCTTTTTGTGTTTTTAACACTTGGATGGCATTTTGAGGAAATACACGTGACTTGGGCTCATTTAAAGAGAAACGGACAAGATTACAACTCTACACCAAAGTCGATGAAGAAATTACTCATAGACTGTGGAGACGGCGTTAGAAATACTGGCGACGCCGTCAGATCACTAAAGAGACGGCGTCAGGAATTAACCGACATAGTGAAACCCTAGAAGATTCGGCAAAGCGACGGCATCGGGATTATAAAGCGACGACGTCGAGGCCTATTTTCTATATATACAAACTCGTTTTTAGGGTTTTAAGTGTGGAACTTTTGGGATACGAAATTTATAGTTAGGGTTCGAGTTTATCAGTTGTTAAGGTCATTTTTAGGGTTAAAACCCTTTTGTATCAGCCTTTAACTCATGTTCTAATCAAATGAAGTATATTATCTCTTAATCTTTCAATATGTCTATGTGTTGTCTGATTAATTACTGTTCTTCGCTTCTCTTTTAACATGCAAGGCTAGATCTATTAGTATTTACTTATGATTACATGAAACTTAGTTTGTAGATCCTCTTAATATTGCTTTTTGTGATGGATGTGCGCGCTAGGCTCTAGAAAACTGGCTTTAAAATATTACATTAGCATAGACGTCTAGGGAAATGCGATTATGTAGAAAGGATACCATCGGTAACAGTCTTCATACTACCTTACCCCTAATATGGTTGATCCATCTTTAAGTATTTTAATGCATGTAATGTACTCTTAGGAGCCTTGTAATAGTCTTCATACTACCTTACTTGTGCGTTGCCTTAATGGAATATTACATAGACGGCAGATTCGTGTAATTCGTTCATGACCTAGGAAATACTTACACAGATCATTACAAGTGTGACAAAACAATAAGATTATGAGAAGCAAACTAAAGATTAGTGCACGATTAAGTAAATACGTTTGTTTACCTATACGAGTTTTCACCAAATTTAGTATAGATTTAATTTTAGTTTAAAACCAAAACCACCTCTTAAAACCAGAATTTTACTTGATTTCCAAAAATATAAAAAAATACAAAATATCCTTATTTTAACCCTTAGATCTTAGTTAAGTTTAGTTCGAGCATTCACACGCTATTCCTCTAGATAACGATAACAACCCCCGAGTCCTTGCTATACTACACTGCAACGATTAGGTACTCTGCCTATGGAGTTGTAAAACGTGTTGCGTTTACAACGACCACATCACTTGTCGATGAATTTGACAAGTTAAAAGGCATGCCAGGAGAATCTATTATGGCATATTCTTCATGTTTTCAAAGATCATGAATGATCTTGAACGTCATGAAGCCTTACCCAATATAATTGCTACTAATACCAAGTTTCTCAACTCTCTACAACCTGAATGGAGTAAGTATGTAAGCAATGGCTCGTCAAGCAAAGAATCTTCATAAGGTTGATTATGATCAATTGTATGATTATCTAAGGCAGAATGAAAATAATGTGAATGTTTTACGAGCAAAAAGAGCTTCTCGAACACGTGATCCACCAACTCTTGTTGCAAACTATTATGCTACTCCATCTTCTTCTCATACCTCACCAGCATACTATGTTACTCATCCTCCTTTTGTGAGTGATTTTGGTGGTGATACTCAATCATATGAGTTTCACAGAGATGCAATAAGTGATAATCTAACAGATAGTCTGACAACAGCAATGATGTTTCTTGCTAAAGCAATTACTCAACATTATTCAACACAAACAAACAATCGTCTTCGTGCTTCTTCAGACACTAGAAATCAAGATTATGGTCAAGATGGTCGTATTGATGTTCAAAGCAAGAATGTTGGTAATGCTGGAAGGAATACGGGGAGAGTTGATGGGAACTCAGGATATTCTAGAAATGTTCAGTAGGTTACTGGGAATAGTGACACTGTTGAGAGGATTCTAAGAACAAGTGAAAATGCTAAGGACATGTCAATGGTTAAGTGTTATAATTGCAATGAGAAGGGTCATTTGGCTAATGTTTGTCCTAAACCAAGAGTTAGAGACTCAAATTATTTCAAAGAACAGATGCTTTTGGCAAAAAAAGATGAGGCTGGGATTGCACTCACCAAGGAAGAGAATGATTTCTTGCTTACAGATGTGAATGATGAGGAGAAGTTAGAGGAACTCAATGCTTCCTGCATCATGATGGTAAGGATTCAGATTGTTAACAATGATTTTAATGCAAAATCAACATGTTATTTTGATTTTACAAACGAGGTACATGATTCTTCATCTAGCTTCATGAATGATGTGTTCTCTAAAAGTAATCATGAACAAAAGTATCATGAACAGCCGGAAACTATTAAACCCACATATGATGGTGATCAAATTGATAGTGATATCATCTTTGATGATCAATATGTGAAGGATAATAGTGAAAACGTTAAACATTGTGCTCATAATCAGAAATATGCTGAATTTGAATTGTTAATGAGGAATGTGCAACTTGAGGCTGAGAAAACAAAAGAGGAGCTTAAATCTGTTAAAGACTCAAGTGCTTTGTTAACAACGGAACTTGCGAAATGCTTTGATTGCGTGTTTGCTTTGCTTGTTTGCTTACCTGCTTGTTTGCTTGCATTCTCGCCATACGTTTTATGTGTTTCACGTGCTTTTGTACTTTCTCGCTCTCTTTTCTTGAACTTCTCACAAATGCACAATTACACTGGTTGGAGGTCCATTTGAAATCAATCTCTCTACTATCCAGTTTAGGGGCGTAGCTACGTATGAGCCACCCGTGGCACGTGCCGCACATGATTGTTGGCGATGGAGTGTATTTTTTGTGATATTTTTTTATTTGTTCAAAATGCTACACACATTTTAGAGAGAAAATGTATCTGGATTGTGTTTTTTAAGGAAAAAAGAGATGGGGAGATGGAAGAAGATGTACAATGATGTTTTTGTCTCATTCGCTTTGTAGATTCTTTTTTAATTGCATAGACGTGGCTTGGGGTGTTTTCTTCAATAAGTTTCCTATCATACTGATTATTAATTTTTCTTTAGCTATTATTTTGTAAAAGATGTATATTTATGCAAGCTTCTAGTTTTATTTATGATTCAATAGACTTATATTATTTATATAATATGTGATTTCTATACTATGTGTTAAATTGCGTGAATTCAAGAACAAAAATGACAAAAAAACACTAATTTTACTCTAGTAAAGGACAACTAAAACTAGGGTTTTAAACAAAGTGAACATTCACTTAGTTAACGTTACATGGATCGTTAGGTTAAAAGTTCGTTTATAATCGTTTATTTATTAATTGAACGAACATGAACAAAATTTAGTGTTCGTTTAATTAAATGAATGCACATGAACACAAACCTTGTTCATTCATTTACGTCCGTGAACGTTCAATTATATGTTTGTCTATGTATGTTTATTTGTTTATGTCCAAACATCTTATCTTTATATAATATACTCTTCATAAAATAGGAAAACTTAGACAAACAAACACACACAAAAAGAAACATTACGTTATTTTAGATTTTGTGTGCTTACTTTTATACGTTCATTTATTTCCGCCCGTTTATGTTCGTTTAACACCTTAATGAACAAACATAAGCGAACATGAACAACTTTTTTTTGTTAATGAACGAACATGAACAAAAATTTAATTTGTTTAACTTTAATGAACCATTTGATAGTAATTCCTAGGTGCTTACGCCACATCGGGTGAAGGTTTGATTCTTTATCAAGCCTATGGTAATTTATATGCTATGACAGGTAATGAGTATTAATTTCCCGTTTCCCATATTGTTATAATTCATTATACACCCGAGAGAAAGAGATTATCCAAACACTTATTGTGAGGTGCTAGTATATAATTTTCGTGCTTTTAATTACGAGGTCTAATAGGTTGTGTCATAAACTATTTTTGAAAAGTAAGTTAAATGCCCTCGATATTGCTATTGTCTAGGTAGAAAAGCCTATTTGCTTGAGGACAAGCAAATCCCAATTGTAGGGTTATTTGATGAGGTGTCAATTTATACATTTTTCGGGGTCATTTAACCCCTCAATCATGCAAATATGCTCAAAATATGTGCTTAATCATTTCTTTTTGTGTTTTTAACACTTGGATGGCATTTTGAGGAAATACACGTGACTTGGGCTCATTTAAAGAGAAACGGACAAGATTACAACTCTACACCAAAGTCGATGAAGAAATTACTCATAGACTATGGAGACGGCGTTAGAAATACTGGAGACGCCGTCAGATCACTAAAGAGACGGCGTTAGGAATTTTAAGACGGCGTCAGGAATTAACCGACATAGTGAAACCCTAAAAGATTCGGCAAAGCAACGGTATCAGGATTATAAGGCGACGACGTCGAGGCCTATTTTCTATATATACAAACTCGTTTTTAGGGTTTTAAGTGTGGAACTTTTGGGATACGAAATTTATACTTAGGGTTCGAGTTTATCAGTTGTTAAGGTCATTTTTAGGGTTAAAACCCTTTTGTATCAGCCTTTAACTCATGTTCTAATCAAATGAAGTATATTATCTCTTAATCTTTCAATATGTCTATGTGTTGTCTGATTAATTACTGTTCTACGCTCCTCTTTTAACATGCAAGGCTAGATCTATTAGTATTTACTTATGATTACATGAAACTTAGTTTGTAGATCCTCTTAATATTGCTTCTTGTGATGGATGTGCGCGCTAGGCTCTAGAAAACTGGCTTTAAAATATTACATTAGCATAGACGTCTAGGGAAATGCGATTATGTAGAAAGGATACCATCGGTAACAATCTTCATACTACCTTACCCCTAATATGGTTGATCACTCTTTAAGTATTTTTAATGCATGTAATGTACTCTTAGGAGCCTTGTAATAGTCTTCATACTACCTTACTTGTGCGTTGCCTTAATGGAATATTACATAGACGGCGGATTCGTGTAATTCGTTCATGACCTAGGAAATACTTACACAGATCATCACAAGTGTGACAAAACAATAAGATTATGAGAAGCAAACTAAAGATTAGTGCACGATTAAGTAAATACGTTTGTTTACCTATACGAGTTTCCACCAAATTTAGTATAGATTTAAGTTTAGTTTAAAACCAAAACCACCTCTTAAAACCAGAATTTTACTTGATTTCCAAAAATATAAAAAAATATAAAATATCCTTATTTTAACCCTTAGATCTTAGTTAAGTTTAGTTCGAGCCTTTACACGCTATTCCCCTAGAGAACGATAACAACCCCCGAGTCCTTGCTATACTACACTGCAACGATTAGGTACTTTGCCTAGGGAGTTGTAAAACGTGTTGCGTTTACAATGACCGCATCACTTGTCGATGAATTTGACAAGTTAAAAGGCATGCTAGGAGAATCTATTATGCCATATTATTCACGTTTTTCAAAGATCATGAATGATCTTGAACGTCATGAAGCCTTACCAAATATAATTGTTACTAATACCAAGTTTCTCAACTCTCTACAACCTGAATGGAGTAAGTATGTAAGCAATGGCTCGTCAAGCAAAGAATCTTCATAAGGGTGATTAAAAATTGGAATCCATTGTATGATTAACTAAGGCAGAATGAAAATAATGAGAATGTTTTAACGGCAAAAAGAGCATCTCGAACACGTTATCCACCAACTCTTGTGGCAAACTATTATGCTTAACGCCATCTTTTTCTCATACCTCACCAGCATTACAAAGTTACTCATCCTCCTTCTGTGAGTGATTATGGTGGTGATACTCAATCATATGAGTTTCACAGAGATGCAATAAGTGATAATCTAACAGATAGTCTGACAACAGCAATTATGTTTTCTTGCTAAAGCAATTTATCACATTATTCAACACAACAAACAATTGTCTTCGTGGCTTCTTCAGACACTAGAAACAAGATTATTTCAAGATGGTCGTAATTTGATGTTCAAAGCAAGAATGTTGGGGGCAAATGGCTGGAAGGAATACGGGAGAGTTGATGGGAACATCAGGGGGAAAAAATAATCTAAGAAATTCAGTAGGTAACTGGAATAGTGACACTGTTGAGAGGATTCTAAGAACAGTGAAAATGCTAAGGACATGTCAATGGTTAATTGTTATAATTGCAATGAGAAGGGTCATTTGGCTAATGTTTGTCCTAAACCAAGAGTAAGAAGACTCAAAATTAAATTCAAAGAACAGATGCTTTTGCAAAAAAAGATGAGGCTGTGGATTGCACACACAAAGGAAAGTAATAGATTTCTTGACTTACAGATGTGAATGATGATGGAGAATTAAGGAACTCAAAGGCTATCCTGCAACAAGATGGTAAGGATTTCAGATTGTTAACAAATGATTTTTAATGCAAAATCAACCATGTTTTATTTTGAATTTATACAAACGAGGTACATGATTCTACATCTAAGCTTCATGAATGATGTGTTCTCTAAAAGTACTCATGAAACAAAAGTATCAAGAACAGCCGAAACTATTAACCCCCAATATGATGGTGACATATTGATAGGGATATCATCTTTGATGAATCAATATGTGAAGGATAATAGGGAAAACGTTAAACATAGTGCTCATAATCAGAATATGCTGATTTGAATTTTAATAGGAATTGTGCAACTTGAGGCAGAGAACACAAAAGAGGAGCTTAAATCTGTTAAAGACTCAAGTGCTCTGTTAACAACGAAACTTGCGAAATTGCTTTGATGCTGTTGTGTTGCTTTGCTTGGTGTACGCGATCTTTCCTGCTTTGTTTGCTTGCATTCTCGCCATACGTTTTAATGTGTTTTTTTCCACGTGCTTTGTACTTTCTCGCTCTCTTTTCTTGAAACTTCTCACAAGGCACAATTTACACTGGTTGGAGGTCCATTTGAAATCATCTCTCTACTATCCATTTATGGGGCGTAGCTACGTATGAGCCCACCCGTGCCACGTGCGCACATGATTGTTTGGCGATGGAGTGTATTTTTTGTGATAATATTTTAATTTGTTCAAAATGCTAACACACATTTAAAGAGAAAATGTAATTTGGATTGTGTTTTTTAAGGAAAAAAAATGGGGAGATGGAAGAAGATGTACTATGATTTTTTGTCTCCATCACATTTGTTTAGATTCTTTTTTTTAAATTGCATAGACGTGGCTTTGGTGTTTTCTTCAATAAGTTTCCTATCAAACTGATTATTAATTTTCTTTAGCTATTATTTAGTAAAAGAATTATAATTATTCCAAGCTTCTAGTTTTATTTATGATTTAATAGACTATATATCTATTATATAATATTTGATTTTCTAATACTATTTGTTGAATTGCGTTGAATCAAGAACAAAAATGACAAAAACACTAATTTTACTCTATAAAGTGACAACTAAAATAGGTTAGGGTTTTAAACAAAGTGAACATTCACTTAGTTAACATTACATGGATCGTTAGGTTAAAAGTTCGTTTATAATCGTTTATTTATTAATTGAACGAACATGAACAAAATTTAGTGTTCGTTTAATTAAATGAATGCACATGAACACAAACCTTGTTCATTCATTTACGTCCGTGAACATTCAATTATATGTTTGTCTATGTATGTTTATTTGTTTATGTCCAAACATCTTATCTTTATATAATATACTCTTCATAAAATAGGAAAACTTAGACAAACAAAAAGAAACATTACATTATTTTAGATTTTGTGTGCTTACTTTTATACGTTCATTTATTTTCGCCCGTTTAAGTTCGTTTAACACCTTAATGAACAAACATAAGCGAACATGAACAACTTTTTTTTGTTAATGAACGAACATGAACAAAAATTTAATCCGTTTAAGTATTCATGCACGTTTATTTGTCTCGCTAAACTTAAACAAACGAACATGAACGAGCCTCCGTTCATTTACAACCCTGGCTAAAACTAAGAAATATTCATGAAGCGAAGCGAAATGATGCCACACACAGTTTAAAATCATGTATCCGACACTGATCAAATTTATCCTGTTGGTTAAATGTATGATCCGTCTATATTTCACCTTCTCTTACCTGTTAGAGAATGGGTTTGTTGTTGTTGTTGACATTGGCCGACTCTAATATGGAACGTTAAACATGATGATGAATGGAATATTTAAAATTGAAAGATATGGGGGCTGCATATAAAACCACTAAACTCTATAATGGAACATTAAAAAATTCCAAAGAATAGTCCTGTTTATAGACGAGAAACAAGACCAGACTGACTTACTAGTTGTCAAGACTGACTTACTAGTTGTCAGTATAACTTATGGAGTAGGCTCATGATATAAATACCCTAAAAAAAACCTTTGTACCCACCTCATGTTTTTTGATTTTTAATTTTTATAATTTTATATATGTTATAAAACTGTGACACGGAAAAAACGGAATGAAAAATATAAAGTTTAACAGGTCAAAAGTATGAAACTGTTAAAAATTACGGAACAAAAACTGATAAAAAATTACGCTGCACTGTAAAAAGAAGGTACAAAAAGAATCTTAGTACCTTTTTAATACCGTACTTTTTAGCGGGTCAGAGGTACCAATAATAGCACCATGGAATAATAAAGCCGTAAAGACAGAACTGTACTTATCTCTCTCTCCCAAATATCTGTCACAAAGTTTACAAAATATCTTTTAACCACAAAAACCAACACACAAACTATAGATACGTATCCTCTTCCTTAAATTTCAAATGTTAAAAAACCAACTCATTTGTCTAAACTATTCTTGTATGCACCTATCAAACAGAATATATTTATAAATAAATGAAGTGTATTATACAAGTCACATAAGTTCAACTATTATTGTAAGTTTAATAGTATTATTTTTTCTTGCCAGAAAGAATTGTGTGTCAAACAGATATACAGCAAGTGGGAAGTATTCAAATAGTTTTGAGCTTGAGTTTGACTGTTTTGAAGTTAGCAAGATTCGGGTCGGATCTTGATGTTGGTTTTCTTGAGATCTGAGTGAAGATAGACAAGTAACAATGGAGCCTGCAAGAGGGTTTTGGAAATCTTTAGGACAGTTCATTCTTTTCTTGCCTTATTTCATTGGTCTTCTTGGTCTTGGCTTCATTAAAGGTTGACTTACTTACCCTTTTTGTTCTAGTTTCATGCTTTTGTGTAACACTTTGACTTGGTACTAAATGAGCTTTTAGTTTAGTGTTTTGAATGTTAGCTTTTGGTTGGTGTTTATTTGTGAAACCCTTTTTAAGATAGATCTAAATGATGTCAAGTTCAGTTATTCAATGTTATGTTTAGTTGTGGTATGTTGTCATAAGTTTTTCATAATGTTATGCATCATTTTTGCTCCAATTAGGCAATCATGTACTTTTTTCATGTGCTTTATTTGGGTGTTTAATGGATAAAAAAGCTGTAATGTTAAGAGTTACATGCTAATTTTAGTTGGTGTTTTCGGAAATTTGTTTCTTTATTTTAGTTATCGATGAGCTTTATCATAAACTTAAAACTAAATAGCCTCAAATTCCAGTTATTGAATGTTAACTTTAGCCGGCATTTTGTAAAAATTGTTTCTTGATTGCAGGAATCATTTTTGCTTGACTTATATGTATCTATCTTTCTCACTTTTGTTTTATAAGGTGATTAAAGCTTTTTCGGCTGTTTTTATGAAACCCTTTTCCAGTTATAACTAAATAAGTTCAACTTACATTTTTTGATTGCTAAATTTGGCCGGTCCTATGTAAAAGTTGTTTCATGATTGTTTTCTTTCCTCTTTGTTGTATTTTGCGACTGATGTTATTCTGGTGGTTTTATGAAACCCTTTGAAAATTGTTTATTTTATTGCAGGAATCATTTTCGCTCCAATAATATGTCTTATCTTGACAATCGGAAACTCTGCTATTGCAATTGGTCTATGGCCTGCACATGTTGTTTGCTCTTACTTTTCCACATTGAGGTGATTTCTTTAACCTTTTGGGTGTGTTTGGATGCTCATTTAGAAAGCTTTAATAAAATTTGTAGTGTTTCATTTATCTACTTCTGCTTAAGACATGTTTATCCGGTCAAATAATTAGCTGCAACGAAACTGATTTTCAAAGAATAGAGTAAGAATACTCATATACACCTTTTTTTAGATCGTTTTAGATCTTGTATTATATCATCAGAATTTGCCAAACACTCAACGCTATTGAAAAATTATTATGACAGCTTCAAGTAGCATATTTACGTCAAAACACTATATAGATCTAGTGCTACTCGTGTTATTACAGCTAGTCAGTTTTTGAATATACAATATCATCATATTTCAAATGGACATCCAAACACCTATAATTCTTAAAAAAAACTTGTTTTGATCTATAACGATTCCGTATGCTGTTCCTTTATTGGCAGTGCTAAACGATTAGGGCCGGTGATGAAACTGGTTGTATGCGTATTGATTACACCAGTCTTGGCCATCTGGCCTGTTGCGGTGGTTGTGGGTAGCTTACTTGGTGGCTTAGCTTATGGTTTCCTTGGGCCAATGTTTGGAACTTTTGAAGCTGTTGAAGAAGGCAAAACCGATCAGTTTGTTCATTGTATAACAGTAAGCAAACTTCAATTAATTAATTAATTATATCCTCTTGTTTCATTTATTAGAGCAAGGTTTTTGCATATATACGCTTGTCAGGATGGAACTCGGGACACTGTTCAATGGAGTTTTACATTTGTCAGGGATTTTAGAGATGTATGCTTATATTCATATTTCTCGACTATGGCTGACTTTCAGAAACAAGTTCCGCCAGAGGGTATACTCGAGATCAGGTTTGTTAAGATCTCATTCTTGAAGCTTACGTATCATTCTGGATGCGCGTTTAAACTGGTTATTGAGTATTGACTAAAAGTCATTATGATTGTGATTTACTTATACTTTATGGTCAAATAATCAAACTGGTATCAAATAATCAAACTGGTAAGAAGTTGCTTTGAGGAAACTGATTTTTAAGATGATCTGAAATAATCTACCTCCCTTGGAGATGATTACATAGTTCTCATTCTGACTTTTCACCTACACAATAAGTCAATAACCCCTTCGAAAATCAAAACACCCCCTAATCGATCTTATTAGTGTTTTGATCATTACACAAACGCCCAAAATTACGATACATGGGCATATCCTCCGACGTTTAGGAGTGTAGAAAACTTGGCAACTATAGTCATTATTAGTATAATGCATGCATTGATGTTTTTTTTTTTGTTAGGGTGAGATTGACTAACTACTGAGTTAGAAGGTTAATAATTTCTAAGTTTCTTGTATAGAAATATTTTTTTTAACAGGGTGGTCTATGTTGTAATGTCCATTTTCTTGGGGATACTAGGAGTCGTGGTTGACTTTCCGGTGATCACGGTTATAGCTGTATTGAAAAGTCCATTTATGTTGTTCAAGGGTTTGCACCGTCTGTTTCAAGATTGTGTGGGTCGAGAAGGCCCTTTCTTGGAAACCATCTGTGTACCGTTTGCAGGTCTAGCCATCTTGCTATGGCCACTAGCTGTAGCTGGAGCCGTAATAGCCTCCATGTTATCTGGTATAGCAATTGGTCTGTACGCAGCCGTGATCGTCTATCAGGTTACTATTTGACCTTAAAACTTAAAATCTCACGAATGTGTTTTTCTTGGATTGACTGGGCTAGTTCTTAACCTTGAGTTTGTGTGAGCAGGAGTCGTCTTTTTATCTCGGGCTTTGCTATATTGTAGCTGCATTGTCGATCTATGATGAATATAGCAATGATATCCTTGACATGCCTGAGGGATCATGCTTTCCCAAGTAATAATTGCAACAATGTTTGGGCCTTTTGCATGAAATATCAACGCTTTTATCCATTTCTACCACTTTAGACGTCGTAGTTCTTTTTTAGTCATTAGAAGATGGCTTTGTGTTCTGTATGAGTCATTCTATAACCCACATTCTGAACATTTTTCAAAAAAGTCAACATTATGTAGAATTCTAATACTTGTATACATAACTAACAATTATCATTATTGAACGTTGGGTAGTCAGTTTTTTTTTTTTTTTGCAACAAAATAACTCAAACGGGACCAAAAGCCGTCTTTTAGTGACCCAAGTGTACAAAAAAGGACATGACTAGACCTGGACAAATGAAATGCACCTTGGTATTTTATAGTTTTTGCACTAAAGTTTTTAAACAAATTGGCTAATACTTTTGTTTTAACAGGCCAAAATATCGGCGTAACCCTGGATTATCTTCATCGAGCTCTTCCTCGAGGGCAGGGTCCTTAAAGAAACTACCATCACGCTCTGGATCTGTCAGGGTCCCCATGATCGAACTGAAGCCGTTGGAGGTTTGCTTCTACTATAACTTGACTCAGACAGATAAATGTTATTTGTAGACTGGATGTGCATTTAAACCGAGTTTGTTTTTTTACATCAATATAATCATTTCAAAAATTACATCCAAACTCGAGTTAAGTTTTTAATATAAACTAAAATCTTTCCAGTATTTTTGAAAGGGAAATTTGGCAATATGGGGTTATCTACTACTTTCTCACCAGTTATCAAAAGAAACAGAAGTTCAGTTTTTGACAGAAAAACGAGTGGAAGTTAAATTACTGACAAATTTAAGGACCCAATATTGAAAAATGTGGCATTTTATGTTACATCTTTTTGGCAATTTTCCCTTTTGAAATAAAAGAAAACACTCATGTAAATTTTAAAAAACGATTAACGGCTTGTATAGGTGCTTGATAGCTTCTTCCAAGAATGTCGTCGACAAGGTGAAATCTTGGTTTTGGAAGGATCGATAACAGTCAAAGAGATTGAAGATCCACAGTGTCATATTCTACCAGCTTATTGTATCTACTTAGGACTTCTACGTTCAGCAAAAGCCAATAGTCCAGGTTTAATAATGTGTAAGTACTAGAAAAATCAGTTTGCATAAATTATTTCGTTTATAATTTAGTATTTCTCTTTTACGAACTAAGTTTGCACATTGTACTCCAGCGGAGAATGGTGTAGAATTAACTAGCGCAAATAGACCCAAGGATACATTCTATGATTGGTTCACAAACCCTCTTTTAGTCCTGAAAGACCAAATCAAAGCAAAAAATCTAACGGAATCAGAAGAGGTTTACTTGGGCAAGTTAATTTTGTCAGGTGGTGATGCCGAAAAGTTGACAAAATTAAAAATTGGTCAACCCCCCGAGTCTGAGCTTAGACGGGCTGAATTTGATGCACTAGCTCGAAGGTAATAACTCTTACGGCTAAGGGTGGTAAAATGGCCACTGGATGGGTTGGGTTGGGTAAACAGTATTAATTTATTTATAGTGATTGCAAAAAGTATATTTATTTCTAAACTGTTTATCTAATTCTTTTCAATATAGAACATTCAAATACATATTGTGCACTTTAGACCCAGTTTACCTACAGACAAAATACACTCAAATTTGACCCATTTTAGCTAAAAATAGGTTTAAGTTTTGTTTCAGTTAAGATAATAATCTAGTTTTACAAATTAGGAGGCTGTAACAATTGAATACTAAAAATTCTATTTTCGACCTTTTACCTTATTTTCGATTTGCCGTTTCACACTTTTAGGTGAACAGGTCGAAGTTGACTAATATCTAATTCATGGCTGTTTTATGATTTGTTTGGTTTGTTTTTGTGCTTTAACTAACTCTTGATTGTCACGTGATAAATTTGAAGGCTTCAAGGGATCACAAAGTCGATATCAAGGTATCCGACATACAGAAGGCGATTTGAGAACATCATGAAGGCAATATCTCAAGAACTTGAAAAGAGGGATAATGGTAGCTACAGAGGACCCGATGTAGTTCCCAGGTCCAAAAGCACGTTTGCTCGGATTTTTGGAGCAAGTAGATCGGTTAGAAACAAACCAAGTAATTATGAAAGAGATGTCAATATTGTATAATTAGATTTTAAGTTTGTACGTAGTATTTGTAAGAATTTACATCTCAATTCTTGGGGGGACTTTAGCAAACCTATTGGGGGGCCATTCAAGATTCTTTAAATTGTCATTTCTTGAATCATGGAATTTTCATGCAAGAATGTATTTATGTTCAATTTAACATAGTTAGGAATATAAACACTCTTTTGACCTAGCGGCACGAAAAGTGCCTCGTCCATTAGTTATGCCTTCAAGTCTTGTTAAAAATATAACTTTTGGGGGTATCAAAATTTCAATAAGAAAATTTATGGGTTGAATCTTTGAATCAGTTACCTGTTTGGCAGTTGCATGCATTCACAGATTCAGCCTATGAATTTTCTTTGAATATTTGATAAAGGGATAATTCTTTAAATGGCCCAATAGTACAATGAGTGGGTGTTTTATGCTTTAAATTTTTTATGTTTCTCAAGATGCCGTGGGCGACCTTTAGACTTGGAGACTTTATAGAAAATTTGATAAGTGTCATTTGCAAGTACACTTTGTGTAAGTCGCCCAAATTTTTTTGGACATGGGAGACTTTATCCAATTGTATTTTAATCATTTTTTAATAAAGTCGCTCAAGAATCCATGTCGCCTTGGGTATTTTGGGAATCCAAATTATTTTTAGGCAAATAACACCCACTCAATTGTACCTTTGAGACATTTAAAGAATTTTCCATTTGATAAATGATCGGTGGACAATTATTTTAGGATGGAGGCGGTACCGCAGTACCATAAAGTCACATGTGGCAATGTCTCTAATAACACAAAATTCTTGCATCATAGAGATCTTCAAACTGAAGCGAATCCTCAAAAGATATCGATATAACATATTGTTTGAAATTACTCAATGAGCCAGAAAGTAACTTAAGTCTCCTGTTTATATAATTATGATTTATGGCCATAGTTTTAACTTTTGATATATTTATCAAATGACCTATAGCTTTTTTAACCTCTCCTTTCACATCACCATTTCAAAGTCTACTGCCCTACCTTTCCTCAGTACTACATAGTTGTGGATGGAGAATACTTGCGAGCCCATGAGTCTATCGGCCTTGAAAAAGAAATCCGCGTACGATGACATTATGCGACAGGTAGTTGGTGATTGCCGTGGCGTGTTCTTAATAAACTGACTCGGTGGAAACAGAAAAAAAAACAATACAAAGCACTGCTCTCCGGGATATGATCACGTCCTCTTCTAGCAAGCATGTTGGTTATTAATGTAGAAACAAGACGGTATACTAAAAATATATTGATCAGATTCCTTAAATAAAGAAGATTATAATACATTATATAGAAAATAAACCAACCTAACTCTAACAACTAAACGGGCCTAAACAAATAGGTCGGGCCTATAGGCCTTATTAACTAACATCCCCCTCAAACTCACAATGCCACAACGGTGAATATTGAGAGTTTGCCGAACATAAAATAAACAAAACAAACGAAAAACAAACATAGAGCGGAGCATCACATAGTGTAGACTCAGTGCTAGACGAAGTTTTAATCCGATGCAATCTAAACTATAACAAGGCGACATCAGTCAAGTCTCAAACACACGGACCAAAGTCACTACAAAACCAAAATCAGAGCAACATAAATATGATATGAATAAAAGTTGCTAGCAAAAGTCAACGCCGAGTCAACGAATTAGTCATTCAAAAGTTAGTTGGTTTTGGCGGGAAAAACCATTACCAGTTTACTTTCTTCATTATCTCCTATAAATAGTCATCTAATCCTTCATTTCATATCATCTAGAATTTGTAACAGATTTTCCTTTCACTTCTTGTAATCCAAATCATGTAACTACAATTCATAATCAATTGTTATCATTGTTGTTATTGAGTTCTTCGTTACTAGTTAACCTGGAATTCTATCGTACTATTGTTTTTGTTGCTATCAATTGGTATTAGAGCTTCATCCTGTTACCTAGCTCCCATTAATGGCGGTTTTCTGTTAGAAAGTTGTTACATCTGTTACAATTCGGTTGCAAATCTGTTAAACAGTTACACCACCACAAAAGCTCTTGATCTTTGATCACCACTGTACAAACATCAATTCTGGTCATTCTAGACCATTTGCCTAATCCAAAACATGTTCTTGATTGATCCATTTCCATTTCACAAACACGTTAGTTAGGACTGTACAGTGGATTGTAGTATAGTACTCTATGTGGTGTAATAGTGGGATTTGTGATTCTTGATCAATTTGATGGCTTTTAATACACGTAATACTAGTACTTTGGATGAAGCAACACGATAATTCTTATCTACACAAGTGACTCAACAGATGAATGTTGTGTTGGATACCTTGACAGTTAGATTGCAAGCTATGGTTGAAACAACTATGGGAAATAATATTAGAACTTTGGAAGCTAATAGAATGGGTGGGGAAGGAACAAGCAGAAATCCTTCATCTTCGCAATTCACAAGGATGACAAAAATTGAATTTCCAAAGTTTGGTGGTGAGGATGTTAGGGGATGGTTGTATAAACGTGAATAGTTTTTCTTGGTAGACAATGTGGCTGACAATCTTAAGGTACAACTTGCTTCACTACATCTCTTTGATATTGCTAGTATGTGACATAGACAATACATAAGGGCAATGGGTGTAAATGTACCTTGGGACACTTATAGAAATGCTATTTTGCAAAGATTTGGGAATGCTTTTGATGATCCTTTAGCTGAGATTAAAAATGTGAGACATGTGACCACTATTGAGGACTATCAAAATGCTTTTGACAAATTGATTAGTAGAGTGGATTTGCCTGAAGATCAGCTAATAAGTTTTTACATTGCTTGCCTTTAAACTGATATAGAATTAGCTGTAAGGATGTTTAGGCCACAATTACTTGTAGAAGCGTATCATTTGTCTAAGGTTCAAGAGGCTGCTATTAAAGTCAATAAACAGAAGTATAGGGCACCATTGTTACCTACTCCTAGATTCACTACTAATCACAACACTTATACTCCACAAACTAGTGTAGTACTCAAACAAATTCCTGTACCAAACACTCCATTAGAAGCTAAAAGCTCTTTTAATACTCCTTACCCTAAAAGACAGTTGTCTCAAAAGGAATTTCAGGAGAGAAGAACTAAGAATCTATGCTTTTATTGTGATTAGAAATATGTTCCTAGCCATAAATGTAGTGGTTAAATGTTTGCTTTGGAAGTTTTAGTTGATAATGATACTGATGACAGTGGAGAGGAGTTTTTGTTACCTGAATGTCTTGGAAATTCAGTCCCAGAGGAAACAAGGGAGTTGATTGAGTATACACCCTAAATTTCATTACATGCTCTATCAGGGGTTCCTCACATCCAAACAATGAGAGTTTGTGGTCATGTTGGGAAGTACAAAATCCATATTCTAACTGATTCAGGTAGCACTCATAATTTTGTGGACACTAGTACAACTAAGAGGATGGGGTGTTGAATTTCAGCTATTGTTCCCTTACAAATTAATGTAGCTGATGGTAATTGTTAAGATTAAAAGACTTCACGATGATCTTGAAGTTACTGCTGCTAAGGTTTGTGTTACTGCTGCTAAGTAAAACTTAGTGTTGTTCATTAACTCTAATAAAAAATATGCTAAGTAGTTAGTACTGCTAGTTCATAGTTATTACTGCTAGTGTAACTTAGTACTGCTAGTGTATATTAGTACTGCTAGTTACTACTGCTAGTATATGTTAGTACTACTAGAGTAAAGTTAGTACTGCTGGTTAAGATTGAAGAAAATATTCTAAGTAGTTACTACTGCTTGTACACAGTTAATGCTGCTGGTGTATAAGTTACTACTCCTTGTTAATAGTTAATGCTGTCGGTACAAAGTTACAACTGCTGAAAGATTACAACTGCTGAAATGGTAGAACCTGAGAAGGGTAAAGGCAAAATGGTAGAACCTGAGAAGCCTATGAAGAAGAAAGAACTAATCAGGCTTGATGAAGAAATTGCTTCAAAGTTACAAGCTGAATTTTAATTAGGAAGTAAGACTTGCAATAAAGAAAGCTGAAAAAGAAGAAAAAGCCAACATTGTTGCATGGGATAATGTGCAAGAAATGATAGATGCTGATATCATACGGCTCAACAAATGCGCAAGCAGAAGAACAAGAGGAGTGAGTTTGAAGGAAGTCCAAAGTTGTTTGTACAACTCTTAGAAGCAAGAAAGAAACACTTTGCAGCAATGAGAGCTCAAGAAATGAGGAACAAACCACCAACTAAAGCTCAAAAGAGAAAAATAATGTCTACTTATCTGAAAAACATGGCTGGGATTCTGCACAATCAGTTTTGAAGAATAAAAGCTTTGATGATATTCAGAAGTTATTTGACAAAGCTATGAAGAGGGTAAACACATTTGTAGATATGGATACAGAATTGGTAGAAGGCAGTGAAGTAAGAGCAAAAAGCAGTGAGACAAGAGTAGATAGAAGCTCTAAGAGAGCAGGAAAAGAGCTGGAACAAGAAAGCTCTAAAAAGCAAAAATTAGAAGAGGATAAAGAAACAGCAGAGCTTCAAAGACTAATAGAAGTTGTTCTAGATAAAGAGGAAGTAGCAATTGATGCTATTCCTTTGGCAACTAAGCCTCCAAGCATTGTTGACTACAAGATCCATAAAGAAGGGAAAAAGACCTATTACCAGATAATCAGGGCTGATGGAAGTTCAAAGATGTATTTAGTCTTCAGTCATATGCTCAAAAGCTTTGACAGGAAAGATTTGGAAACCTTGTGGAAATTGGTAAAGGTTAAGCATGGATCAACAAGGCCAGAGGAGGGATATGAGAGAGTGATATGGGGTGATTTAAAGACAATGTTTGATCTACATGTTGAAGATCAAGTATGGAGGAATCAACAGGATTATAGAGTATTGGATTGGAAGCTATATGATTCATGTGGAGTACATTCATTGAGGAAGCAAAATGTACACATTCATATGCTGGTAGAAAAGAGATATCCCCTTACACCTGCTACAATCACAGATATGCTAAATAGGAAGCTGCAAGCTGATCATTAGAATCAAATGTGTTATCAGCTTCGTAAGCTCATTACAAAACAGCTCAAGAATCAATGAAGTGTTTGGAAGCATCCTCCTGGTGATTAATGAAGCTTTCAATGAAGAAACTTGAGATTTTTAAGAAGAATATCAAGTTTAGGGGAGGATTGTTGGGATTAAAAGACTTCATGATGATCTTGAAGTTACTGCTGCTAAGGTTTGTGTTACTGCTGCTAAGTAAAACTTAGTGCTGTTCATTAACTCTAATGAAAAATATACTAAGTAGTTAGTACTGCTAGTTTATAGTTACTACTGCTAGTGTAACTTAGTACTGCTAGTGTATATTAGTACTGCTAGTTACTACTGCTAGTATATGTTAGTACTGCTAGAGTAAAGTTAGTACTGCTGTCAAGGTTATAAATAGCGTAAAGCGTGGCGTTGCGGCATAGCCAAGCCTCAAGCTTTAGCACGAGGCGTTGCTTCATAGCGTTTTGAAGGCGTGATTTAAGGCGGCAAAAAATATTTATAGAGTGGTCAATATTAGTTAGCTATTAGGCTTAAAATTGAGTTATGGAGTTACTAAGCCAAAATCCCATACAACCCAAATCATAAATACTTATAAATAAGCTCAAATCTATGAAATCTCTTAAAAGCTTCAAAAAAAGGCGCCACGCCTCGCGCTATAGCGCGTTTTATCATGGATTATCGCGCTTTATTTCACGCTACGCCTAAAGACGATGCCTTGACTTGTTTCGTAACGTGGAGGCCACGCCTCGCGCTATTGCGCCGCTATAGCGCGCTTTTTAGAACCCTGACTGCTGGTGAAGATTGAAGAAAATATTCTAAGTAGTTACTACTGCTTGTACACAGTTAATGCTGCTGGTGTATAAGTTACTACTGCTTGTTAAGAGTTAATGCTGCTGGTACAAAGTTACAACTGCTGAAAGATAAAGATTACTTGAAGAACAAGATTACTTACGTGATAAGTATGAGTTATTTATAAAATAGATCTTTGAGAATAATCTAAGTTTTTGTAATATATTGTAAATCAACTAGGACTTCTTGGTGTATAAAAAGAGGTCCCAGGGCATAGAGTTTGATATCACAATTGCAATCTAGAAATCTTTTGTTTTGATATCGTTATAGCTTCAAGGTTTTGTAACCCTAATACTAGTTAGAGTGTTCGTATTAATATATTGAAGTTTTGTTTGTTAATTTGTGTGTTCATTAGAATTACTATTCTATTGCATATTCTTCTTATTGATTAAAGATTAGATTCCGCATAATCTTTGATATATTTTACAAAGTTTCTATCATAGTTGTGTAGGATTTATCTTGCATAACTAAACTTTACACAAGCTAAGGAATTCAAGATCCATTCAAGTGGGATCAACAGTAATAAGCTCTTGAGTACTTCAATTTGTAGGAAATTCACTTGGCAACTACAGGGTGAAGTATTTGAAACTGATGCTATGTTAGTACCTTTGAGAGGATATGAAATGGTTCTTGGAGTCCAATGGTTAGCTACTTTGGGTAACATCTTATGGAACTTCAATGAATTAAGAATGGCTTTTGAGTACAAAGGAAGGACAGTAACATTGAGGGGTACACAAAAGTCAACCTTACAATGGATGCAAGGCAAGAGACTAATCCAACCAACAACTGAATTGTCTTCTATGATGTTATGTGTGTATCACGTGGCTAAGTTATCCATGATTCAGGCTCATAAAGCTAAACAAACACCTGTAATAATTGAACTATTAGAGGAATATGCTGATGTTTTTGTTGTTCCAACTTCCTTACCTCTTGAAAGATCTTATGACCACAAGATTGTTTTAAAAGAAGGATCGGCACCAGTGAATGTGAGACCTTACAGACATCCCTCAACACAAAAGGATGCTATTTAGAACATGGTAAAAGAGTTGTTAGAGTCAGGGGTGATCAGAGAAAGTCAAAGTTCATTTGCTTCCCTAGTTGTGATGGTAAAGAAGAAAGATGGTAATTGGAGAATGTGTATAGATTATAGGCAGTTGAATGCTCTAACCATAAAAGACAAGTTTACAATACCAATAATTGAAGAGTTGATTGATGAATTGCAAGGGTCTAAGTGTTTTACTAAATTAGATCTTAGGTCTGGTTATCACCAAATAAGGATGTGTCCTGATGATGTGGCCAAGACAGCTTTTAAAACACATGAGGGACATTTTGAATTCCTAGTGATGCCTTTTGGTTTGACTAATGCTTCCTCCACTTTTCAAGCTTTAATGAATTCTGTTTTCAAAAGTACTTAAGGAAGTTTGTGTTGGTATTTTTGATGACATTCTGATCTATAGTAAAGATTTTCAGAGTCATTATAGACATCTCAAGTTGGTATTAGCTCTTTTGAGGCATCACTCCCTCTTTGCCAAACACTCCAAATGTGTTTTTGCAGTTGAGAAGGTTGAATATTTGGACCATGTTATTACAAAGGAAGGGGGTGTCAACTGATGTTAGCTAGATTGAAGCAATGAAACAATGGCCTGTTGCCAAGACAATCAAGCAATTGAGAGGTTTTCTGGGCTTGACAGGATACTACAGAAGATTCATCAAAGGTTATGCAATGATAAGTCATCCTCTCACTTAGTTGCTAAAAAGGAATTCTTTCCAGTGGAATCAAGAAGCTCAAGCACCCTTTGAAGAACTTAAAAGAGCTATGATTCAGGCACCAGTACTTAAGCTACCAAACTTTAAGGAAGAACTTGTCATAGAAACTGAGGCTTCAGGTGGGGGTATTGGTGCTGTTCTACAACAAGGGGGAAACCTAGTAGCCTACTACAGCAAATCATTGTCTCCTAGGCATCAAACTTTATCCACTTATGAAAAAGAATTATTGGCAGTCATACAAGCCCTTGAGAAATGGAGAGGTTACTTATTAGACAAACACTTCAAAATCAAGACTGTCCATTTTAGTTTGAAGTATTTGTTGGATCAAAGGATTACAACTCCATCACAAATGAAGTGGTTGCCCAAATTAATGGGGTTAGATTATGGAATTTTTTACAAAAAAGGAAGTGAAAATTATGCAGCTGATGCTTTATCGAGAGTCCCTACTAGTAGTCAACTTCTGCAAATGGTCTTGACAATTGTTACTACTGATTTGTTATCAAGGATAGTGAATAGTTGGAAGGATGACACATATCTACAAACCATCATTAAAAAGCTACAAAGAGGAGAAATTGTGAAGCATTACACTTGGATTCATGAGCAACTTAGAAGGAAAGGAAAAATAGTTGTGGGCAATGATGAAGTGCTCAGACAAGCCCTTTTGATTCACTTCCATACTGACTCTGTGGGAGGTCATTCAGGCAGTACATCTACAACCAACAGACTCAGTGGTATGTGTTATTGGAAGAAAATGCGACAAGATGTTAAGACTTTTATGGAAACTTGTGCAATATGTCAAAGGAGTAAGCCTAATTTACTTGCTTATCCTGGGTTACTTCAACCATTGCCAGTGCCAAATTTAATTTGGACTGAAATTTACATGGACTTCATTGAGGGGTTGCCAATATCTAATGGGAAGTAAGTGATTCTAGTAGTGGTGGACAGATTAAGTAAGTACAACCATTTTATTGCTCTTAGTCATCCTTACACATCTATATAGGTAGCCAATGCCTTTATGGATATTGTTTACAAACTTCATGGACTACCATTAGTTATAGTCAGTGATAGGGACAAGGTCTTCCTAAGATAATTTTGGAAATAATTGTTCAAAGTATTACATGTTAGCCTACATTACTCAACTGCTTATCATCCTTAGAGTGATGGGCAAACTGAAGTTGTTAACAGATTTTTGGAGACCTATTTGAGATGTATGACTGGAGGGAAACCAAAAGAATGGTCTAAGTGGTTTTCCTTAGCTGAATATTGGTACAATACAAACTTTCACACTGCCATCCAAACAACCCCTTATGAAGCAGTTTATGGACAACCTCCACCTAATCCCATTGCTTATGTTTAAAGTCAAAGTTTAGTGGATCAAATGGACAAGTCACTCAGTGCTAGGGGTGAGCATATGTATCGAGAACCGCGGTTCCGAACCGAACCGGAACAGAACCGACCCAACCCGAACCAAATTTTGGACCTGCGGTTCGGTTATCGGTTCTTTAATATTGATAATTTCGGTTATCGGGTCGGTTCGGTTCGGTTCCGCGGTTCTCGGTTCCGAAACCGAAGAACCAAAACACGCACTAAAATACTTTTTTCTTTAACATGAAGCCTTAATACATAAAATCTTTTTTTTATATAAAATATAGTATAAGCCTTGATATTATAAAATGAATGCATAGTACTATATTTTATGTTCAGCCGTTAACTTTGAAATACTCATTTTTTTAGTTATATGATCACTTTAATAAATTAAAAAAAAGTATAATCTAAGTGACAACGTGGAAAGATACATATTTAAGTATGGACATTTAGATTTCATCACAATTTTAGTAGATAACTAAAAAAATTCGGTTCCAATCGGGTAAGAACCGAAATACCCGAACCGAACCCGAGAACCGAAGGGAACCGAAACACGTACCGCGGTTCGGTTCTCGGTTATTTAATATTGATAGTTTCGGTTCTCGGTTCTGGCGGTTCCGGGTCGGTTCGGTGCAGTTCCGGAACCGCGTTCACCCCTAGATCAGTGGACCGACATACCTATACAAATACCTCTATTACTTGTTTCATAACTTGTTAAAATTTTCAAATTTATCTGCTAATAATCATCAATCGATCTAAAATCATCCTAGATGTCTAGTACAAGTAGCTATACCCGCGCGTCGCTGCGGGACGGTTAGTGGAGCGCAAGGTTTGAAGAAACTTAAAGTTTTATTCATAAAAAAACAGATCGATGACTCTAACAGTGCGAGAGTGTATTCCGAGAAGAAAAAGAAAAATTTTATTTTAATTTTTTTTTTTGAGAAAAAAAAACTGGTCAAAAACAAATAATGTGACCCACTTTATTAATGTGGGGGTCGGGTCAAAAACATTTAATAAAAGAAAAAGAAAAATCTTATTTTAAAAATTTTTTGAGAAAAAAAAAAAAAAAAAAAAAACTGGTCCAAAACAAATAATGTGACCCACTTTATTAATGTGGGGTCGGGTCAAAAACATTTAATAATGTTACCCACTTTATTAATGTGCGGGTCGGGTCAAAAACATTTAATGTGACCCCTTTTTTTTGGGTCGGGTCCCCCAGTAATAAAAACAATTTGAGAAAAAACAAAACAAAAAAAAAACTTGTCAAAAACAAATAATGTGACTCACTTTATTAATGTGGGGTCGGGCAAAAACATTTAATAATGTTACTCACTTTATTAATGTAAGGGTCGCGTCAAAAACATTTAATGTGACCTGTTTTTTTTTTTGGTCGGGTCCTCAGTAATTGTATTGTTTAGAAATAGAAATAGAAATTATACAAATAGAAATAAATATAAAAAAAGGGTATTAAATGCGCCCGGGTCGGGTCGGTTCGACCCGGTGCATTGAATGCACACTTAATGCTTATTCATAAAAAAACAGATTGATGGCTCTAACAGTGCGAGAGGGTATTCCGAGAAGAAAAAGAAAAATTTTATTTTAAATATTTTTTGAGAAAAAAAAAACTGGTCAAAAACAAATAATGTGACCCACTTTATTAATGTGGAGGTCGGGTCAAAAACATTTAATAAAAGAAAAAGAAAAAAATTAAAAAAAAAACTGGCCAAAAACAAATAATGTGATGTGACCCACTTTATTAATGTGGGGCCGGGTCAAAAACATTTAATAATGTTACCCACTTTATTAATGTGGGGGTCGGGTGAAAAACATTTAATGTGACCCGTTTTTTTTTGGGTCGGGTCCCCCAGTAATAAAAACAATTTGAGAAAAAAAAACTAAAAAAAAACTGGTCAAAAACAAATAATGTGACCCACTTTATTAATGTGGGGTCGGGTCAAAAACATTTAATAAAAGAAAAAGAAAATCTTATTTTAAAAATTTTTT
>BQNB010015793.1:0-62227 GCA_026074375.1 Tanacetum coccineum | reverse complement strand
CATACAAAACATATCAGAGGTGTAGCTGCAAGAGTGACAAGAATCAGGAGGCGCATATTCAAACAATTCAAGCACAGCTTTGTTCAACGTAGTAAAGTGGTTGATTTATGTGATAGATTTATTGATACTTTTGATAATAAAATCATTTCAAAGGTTGCCCAAGCTAAACGGCAAGTTGGTAAAGCTAATCTTCTAAAAACAGTGAATCTTGAAATGAAACAGGAAGTCACAAGTGTCAAGAATGAGTTAAGCTCATTGATCAATCAAGATATTACAGTTACAACACCTCAATAATTTGAAGCATTTCTAAAGAACTACATGCAGAATCATGTTCTTACTTTGTAACCATCTTCTAGTACTTCTATGGAAAACTAGAAGGTGGGGGGTTGAATAGTTTTCTTGTCTAATTTTTTTTGTTATGATCTTATGTGAAGTTTGCATAATATCGACGTTTGGTTTGAAAATGTAATGCAAGAAAGTAAAGGGTTAGAAAGAAAGAACCAAGACGCAAGCGTTTATAGTGGTTCGGCTACAAGGACACCTTCCTTGCCCTACTCTACTTCCCGAGTTACCTACTCGAGAATTAGTAAGCACTAGTCACCAAACTCCTTTTAACCTGTGGAGAAGCCTCACAACGTTGCTTACACCTTTAACGATACAAAGCTAAATACCGGATTTTTCACTCGGTAGAATTACACCAATATCACTACTCTTGGTTTACAAAGAGGATGGATACAACTATAAATACTATAAAATACAAGAATCAGGAGTATGATCTTGATGATGTAAATGGAGAACTGAAGCAAGATACTTGTAACTTGATCATCTCAAAAGGGTGTTTGGTAATTTCTTCCTTGAAGAGAATTACCTACAAATGCTAAAATAAACTAAACAAGAACTGATAAGAGAAGAATGATCAGTATATTAGAGAGTTTAGAGTCTGAAAGGTGTGAAGAAAACATGAGAAGTGTCTTGGTATTTATAGCCAAAAAGCTATACTGTAGCCCGGTTCTGCCGGTTCCATTGAAGAATGAAACCGGCCAGTGTTCATCAATGGAACTGGCCTACAGTAACCAAATCTGGATTTTGATATGCAAAATCTTGAGAGATCATATGTAATTTTTTAAGATTACCCTAAGATATGCTGCATTTGATGATGTCATCAATGATGTAAAAAGAATTTACATAATTTTACCTATAATTCTAAGTTTTACTAAAAATGGAAAGGTTGTGTATTAGTTAAAGTAGTTTACTTTCAACATGATTTTACTATTTGTTATTAACAAAACATAGTAAGATCGTATCATACAAATAAACGTTTTTATTGGTTTATTTGTATTAACAATCTCCCCCTTTTTGTTGATGACAAAAAATAAAACTAATTGGAAGTAAACTAGAAAAAAATTAATTATGTTAAGTTCCATTGTTAAGTTCCATTTTACTTTCCTTCTCCCCTTTTTTGTCAAAACAAAAAGATTGAAGAGATAGGTCGAGTTAGAAGAGGAAGAGAGGTAAAGGTATGATTGATATGCAAGATTGTCTTGAATCCGTTTGGACCAAGATCCAAAACTCCGCCTTATTGGAGGCATTCCTTTTGAGGAAATTATCAGTTCTATATAATGCTTTAGAACAAAGGTGTTAGTTAAAATGAAATGAGCTCCCTCTTGCTTTAGGAGTACCTACAAAACAAATTTTAGAGGCTTAAACATAAAGGGTGCTTCTATAGAGCCGACTTGGACGGTTCTATTACTTAAAGAGAACCGGCTTTGATATCCGAGAGAACCGGCTGCTGCAAAAGGGTCAAGGACTTAACTTTTTCATAAAAGGTTAGTCAATATGAGTTATATTATGCAAGGAACTGAGTATACAATAACTTTGAATCACAACAGTACAATTATTCATAAAAGGTTAGTCAAGATAAGGAATATTGTTACAGTGTTATTCTACTCCTAATACCCTAGTCTAGTAATTATGAGCAAGGACGTTGAGGTAATCTAGGATGTGATTGAGGATGAATCTCATTTCTTCACGAAGATCATCGACAATGACTTGGGTGCATTGGCAATGTTCGTAAAACATTTCATGAGTGAGCATTAGAAAGGGGTTGTTAGGCCCAAATGGTTGAAGTAGTGGGAAGTTTGAAAGTGGTGGTGTTAAGGTCGGAGGTGGTGGCAGTAATGACGAAAGTTTTGGTGGAAATGGTGGGAGAGGAGGTTCCATGGTCGAAAGAGGTGGCGGTTGATTTACCAAGCGTTCAATAGATTCGAATGATGGACGAGGTGGAGGAGGATTTGTGGTTCTAGGAGGTAGGTCTTCTAGGGAGTCAAAGAGTGCGTGTGGAGAAGTAGGAGGGGTTGAGAAGATAAGCTCAACGGGGTCCAAGTTGATGGACAGAGGTGAGGAGTGTTTCAAGGTTGAGTTGGTACCGGTAGAGGGGAGGTTAGTGGAGGTGGAGATGACTTTGGTGTGAGCAAGAGTTCGCTTGGAGAGATTCCCGGTGTTGTAATTGGTAAAAGTGGTGGAGAAACATTTGGAGATGGTGGAGGAACCATTTGGTAATTGGTTAGAGGTGATAGAGCATGGTGTGGAGGTGATGACAAACGAGGGTTGTTAAAGCAACAAGGTCGGACGCTAATCCTAGCAGTACGTTTGAGATTACTTGCTGATTTATTTTCCTTGTTTGACTTAGGCATTGTTTATTTTGGATAGTTACATAAGAACAATGATGTTTGGCACAATCCATTTTATAGCGTAATGAGTGAATGTTTTACTTGATATTTTGGTGAAAATTTAATCATTGGATATGCCTAAAGTCAACTCCTAAAGCCTAAGATCAGATAGAGAGAATTAGGAGGGAAATGGTTAAGGTAATAACTTTAAAATTCGTATTAATTTTTTAAAAATAAATTGCACAGTGTTGCCAGTTCTGCCAGTTCCTTTTGCAAAAGAGAACCGGCTTTGTATTCGAAGGGAACTGACGATTGCATAGGTTGCAGAGATTAAAATCTAGTGTGTGCCTATATGAGACGATGTTGGAGGTGCAGTTATCTCGACTCAAAAACAAAATAAAATATGAGATAACCCTAAGTCTCCTTGATTAATGTTGCTACGATTGAATGTACCCGGAAGATACACATTAATTGTGCATTCCTTTAGCATTCAAGAGGCATGTTATGATGTATGAAAACGTTTTAAAAAAAATTTATTAAGAAAAAAAAATTTGTGTCCTAGTTTGTAAGAATGTTTTTTAAAAATTTTATCTTTTGAGATTTATTATGGAACAAGATTTTCATGATGCAAGTACATATAGTAGATACATACTAATAGTAAAGGTTTGAATATTCTTGAAACTTTTATGTGCAAGAAATGGAAGCCTAGACTCAGAGAAAAAGAGAGTGTAGATACATACCTTTGCATATTTTAAGCGTTTGATTCCATGAGACCGAGACCTAGTCTAAGAAGGTTAAAAGTTTCTCGTTTTAGGGGTTTAGTTAGAATATCAGCTATGTTGTCTTTGGAAGAGACCTTCTCAATTGAGATATTCCCCTTTTGACATTATCACGAAGGAAGTGATGACGAATTTCAATATGTTTGGTCCAAAAGTAGAGAACGGGATTTTTGCTTAGTTCAATGGCACCTTTATTGTCACAAAGGACGGGTACATCATCTAAGATAATGTTATAGTCAACTAAGGCTTGTTTCATCCATAAAGCTTGTTGGTAAGCTTTTCCGGCGGAGACATATTCGATTTCGGTGGTGGAAATGGCTAGGGTGATTTGCTTCTTCGAGAACCACGATGTGAGGCACCATCTCATGAATGTGCATAAACCGCTTGTGCTTTTGCGATCGACATAGTCTCCCGCATGATCGGAGTCAGTATAAATAATGGTTTCTACTCCCGTTCCTTTGGGGTACCATAAACCTAAGTGAGTTGTTCCCTTAATGTATCTAAAGATCCTTTTTACTGCTTCTAGGTGAGAGGTTTCAGGAGCTTCATGAAAACGGGTGCATAGACAAACACTAAACATGATGTCCGACCGGCTAGCCGTTAGATAGAGGAGACCACCAATCATGCCATGATATTTTGTGTCATCAATGGATTCCCCGTCTTCGTCCCTGGTGAGTTTGGTTTTGGATGACAAGTAAGTTTTTATTGGTTTGATGTTTTCTAGACCAAATTTCTTGAGCAATTCCTTGATGTACTTGAATTGGTTGAAAAAGATACCATCTTCTAGTTGTTTGATTTGTAACCTAAGGAAGAAGTTTAATTCACCCATCATGCTCATCTCAAACTCGTCGTGCATGATTTTTGAAAAATCATCACAAAGGTCTTGACAAGTTGATCCGAAGATGATGTCGTCCACGTATATTTGGACAATGATGATATGTGAATCTTTTTTCTTGGTAAATAGAGTGTTATCTACCAAGACCATGGTGTACAAATGGTCAAGGAGGAAGGACTTGAGTCTATCATGTCAAACTTTTGGTGCTTGTTTAAGACCATAAAGATCCTTTTTGAGTTTAAAGACATGATTGGGTTTTTCAAAATCGACAAAGTCGGGAGGTTGAGCAACATAGACTTCTTCATTTATAAAACCATTTAGGAAAGCACTTTTGACGTCCATTTGAAAAAGTTTGAAATCATGTGCACTAGCATACGCAAGAAGGATTCTTATAGATTCTAATCTAGCTACGGGAGCATAGGTTATCGAAATCTATTCCTTATTGTTGGTTGTAGCCTTGTGCAATAAGTCTAGCTTTATTTCTAGATACGACACCATTTTCATCTAAATTATTTTTAAAGACCCATTTAGTACCAATTATGGTTTGATTATCGGGAGGAGGGACAAGACTCCAAATAGCGTTTGTTTTGAATTGGTTTAGTTTTCTTACATAGCCATAGTCCAACTTTTGTCTTGTATGGCTTCTTTGACAGTTTTAGGTTCTAAGGATGATACGAAGCAAAAGAAATTACTTTGGTTTTAAACTTGAGACCTTAAGGTCCTTTTGTTTAGATTACCTATGACCGAATCTATGGGATGGTCTTTGGTTTCCTTGATGTTAACAATTTCCTTGATTAATGGTTCATTTTCCTTGATTTCCAAGTCTTTTTCTTGGTTTTCTATGATTTCATTTTCAAGTATATCATCATCTACTAAAGGTGATGACTTATGAGGTAGACTTTCGTCAAATCTCACATTTAGAGATTCTTTGACCCTCATGGTTTCTTTGTTAAGAATTACACATGCTTTACTATTAGGTGAGTAACCAAGAAATATACCTTCGGTAGACTTGGGGTCAAATTTTGTAAGATAATCCTTGGTATTAAGAATGAAACATTTGCTACCGAAAACTTTTAAGTATTCTAAGGAAGGCTTTTTACCTTTGAAAAGCTCATAAGGAGTTTTTCCTAGGAAAGGTCTAATTAAGATTCTATTCAATATATATGTGGAGGTGTCGACGGCATTACACCAAAACTTTTAAGGGATTGATTGTTCGTTAAGCATGGTTTTACTCATTTCTTATAAAGTACGATTTTTATGTTCAACAACCCCATTTGATTGTGGAGTAAGAGGATCCGAAAAGTTGTGAGTGATACCATTAGCATCACAAAATGCTCCAAATTATACTTCATTATCAAATTCTCGACCATGATCCGTGCGGATTGAGATAATTGGACAACCTTTTTGTACTTGAATCTTTTTACTTAAAATTTCAAAGTGGTCAAAAGCTTCATTTTTGTATTTTAAAAATCTTGTCCAAGTATATCTTGAGTAGTCATCGACAATAACCAAAGTGTAAAAGTTACCTCTGTAAATTTGGATGGCCGATGGACAAAACAAGTCCATATGAAGAAGTTCTAAACACTTAGTAGTTGAAACCATGTTTTATCCTTATGGCTTGCGTGTACTTGTTTTCTAATATTGCAAGCGTCACATAAATGATTTTCAAATTTTAGCTTAGGCAAGTTTCTAACAAGCTCTTTAGATGATAGCGATTGAATAAGTCGCATATTGGCGTGACCCAATCTTCGATGCCATAAGGTCGAAGTATCATCTATCGATGTTAGACAAAGACTATCCTTTGGTGAGTTACCCATTTTCATAATGTCAAGCCCATTTTTCCTAATCCCTCTTCCTATGGTAATGTCGTCTTTAAGTATTTCACTACCGGTTTTGCTAAATAGTACTTTGCACTTTTTATCACATATTTGTCCTATACTAAGTAAGTTAAAGCTAAGGTTTTCTACATGGCTAACATCATGAATAGTAAAAGTGTTATGAGTGATTGTACATTTTCTAATGATTTTGCTTTTAGTGTTACTTCTAAACACTATATTACCTTTATCTATAGACTTGTAAGATGAGAAAAGATCTTTGTTGCCTGTCATATGCCTTGAGCACCCACTATCTTTGATCTATTCGTCCGGTTCAAGTTTGACTTTTAGTCGAACCTAAAAACACAAAACAACTCAAGCATTTGGTCCCTAATATCTCATGGGTCCATTAGTGTTAAACATGTCGTTTGGGTGGTTCATGTATGGATATGGAGGACAAGTTTTCCATGGGCCAAAGTTTAGGGTCTGAATTTGATAGCCTTGATGTGCTGAATAATCCCAACCAACTTGATGATAATCTCTTTTTGGATATAGTGTGTTAGTTCTTTTATGTGGCATTTTAGGATGTGTTTGGATTTTACTTTTTGCAAGTCCTTGACCAATTTTAAGGATAGGTGCTTGTTTTACATTCTTTACAAAAGTATTTGACAATGGTTTTCTAGTTATTTGAATGAAGTTGTTTTTCTTTACTATGTTGGGCTCCAAAGTTTCAGTATTTTCTGCAGAGAGCCGGTTTTGTTCGACTGAACTAACCGGTTCTCTTGCAGAGGGAACCAACGAAGCCGGTTCTACAGTAGGCATTTTATCGTCCTTAGGGATTAACTTTTTGGTTTTAACAATGCTAGTAGAAGCTATATCTTCTGTGTATCCTATTCCATGTTTATCTTTTGGTGGTTTTTGCATTTCAAGCATTTCTTGCAAAGAGGAACTACTACTTTTAAAACTAGCTAGTTTTAAAGTTAATGAGCTAATTGTAGATTGAAGATTGACATATGATTCACATTCAAGACTAATTTTTTTTTCTTTTCTAGTTGTTCTATTTTTGTTTTAAGTTCACAAGCCTCCTTTTTTAGTACTTCATTTTTTGCCTTTAGTTGTTTGTTTTTGTTGATAATCCTAAGACTAATTTTGCATAGTTTATCATATTCATTTTACTATGATTCATTATCTAGAGATGAGCTACTATAGTAAGGAGTGTCGGATAATACCTCATTGTTGTCAAGTGCCATGAGACAGATTTCTTCCTTCTTTGAATCATCTTCGCTATCGCTCCAACACCCAACAACGAATGCCTTTGATCGTTGTAGGAGTGTTTGGGACAATCACTTATGAAGTGATTTTGATCTCCGCACTTGAAGCACCTACGATAATCTTTTTCCTTCTTATCTTCCTTGATTTTCCGAAAGTTCTTTTTGTCGTCATGAGGTTAGCGAACAAACTTTCCTCCTATTCTAAAGAACTTTTTGAAATCTCTTACCACCATGGCGTATTCTTCATCTTCACTATCCGAAGCAAATGCTTCTTCTTCACTTAGAACTTTTCTTGCTTTTAGATCAAGTGATTTATACTTTTCTTTCTTGCTCTTAGAGATCTCCGAGCATTTTCTAAGTACTACCTCATAAATTTTTAGATTGCCGATAAGCTCGTCTAGAGGTAGTGTTGATAAGTCCTTGGATTCTTCTATTACCGTCACCTTCGTACGCCATTTAGTAGGGATATCCCTTAAGAATTTCCTAACATGATTACAACTTGACAAAGATTCATCAAGTGCTTTTAGTGATGTAATAATAGTATTAAATCTAGCAAAAGCACAACCAATGGTCTCATCATCGAAAATAGTAAATTCTTCCTATTTTTGAACAAACAAGTCTATTTTGTTATCTTTTACTTGCTTCTGGGTGCTGTCACATTTGTATCCGTTTGCTAAAGGGTTGGTGGGAAGGAAAGGGAAGATATCAACAATTGTTTATCTGTGGTCGATGTTGATCTGCATGGTGGTGTCACTAATGTTTCTGTATATTCATCCATCACACGGGAGCAGGTGCAGAGTTTCTTGACGTGGTTTCAGTTCCCTTGATTATGATTTGCTTTTGCTTAAAGCTTTGTGTACTATTAGGACTATTAAGATAGACGGTTAAGTGTTTTAGACACCACGCCATGACACTTTGGCGCGTGGGAGGTTTAGATTCTTTTGTTCATTGTTATTAGTAACTGTGTAATCATTTATGATTTGTTGGTTCGTTTTGTATTACATTTGTAAGAAATTAGTACTATCACATTCTTTATCTATCCGACAATTGATATTAGTTGCTATTGTCTGTGTTTTACACACACAAAATACATGCATTGAGTTTTGATGAAGTAGTTTTAGCCTTTAGGAATCGAAGTTTTTTAGCCATTTCTCTAACTCATCTTCTTTGATTTCTATTTCAATACAATGGTGTTGAAATTTTACCATGATTCATGCTTAGCTCATAGCCTAAATGTAATCACCATATGTAATCTCTGGTCTTTTTAACATAAGAGATTGATTTACTATAACATATCTAGTTTGTTGTGGTCAAAAAATACCACTCGGGGTTCCTATCTAGCTTGTTGGAGCAGGTGATCTCAAGTACCCATGCATTAAATTCAGAGGCGGTGATTACCCTGTGTCATTTATCTAGTCTACGTTATTCAAGTATTTTAGCTCAGTTGTATGTCTGTGGCAAGTGGGTAACTATATGTGGCAAGTTCTTGCTATGTATCTTTATAAATGTAAAAACAATTCTTTATAGCTAGAAACGGAAATATAAGCATCAACGCAAACCCAAAAGCCATGACAAAACATTATGTACTCCAAAAGAACTAAGAAACGAGACGATGCACGATAAACACGGATAACATTCATATTTTCAAGATCAGATTATATCTTACTGTTTCTGCCATGTACCTTTTTTATTAGAAGTAAATTACTTTTTGGTGATGTTACTAAGTCTGATAATAGAATCTCAACATATAATATAGAAACAGAACATATGCGCCAATGCAGACGCAAGAGCCTAGACTGAACATGGTACCAGGCATACACCAAACAGCTTAGAAAACGTATGAGATACTGCACCAAGAAAGCCTAATAATTAGTGTTACTCGAGAACTCAAAAAAAAGCCTTAACCTGTATTATTGTAACATGTAAGCTTGAAAGTTGTTCCCATCCATGTCACGGGATATGCTAACCATCTCCTTTTTACGAACACACTACACTTCATTTTAGAACTCTATTATAAACCTATCGATTCATTGCTCATCGTCCGATGTGGGATAGGACTTATATTATATTTTTACTTATTGCTTGGAGGACTTTTTAGTAGAGAGAAAACACAATATCTAAACTTTAGTGAAAAAATTACATAATATTTATTTAACAAGACCCTCTTCATTGGCATTTAACATCTCTTTTCAATGTTATATGCTAGGATTGAACATGATTTGGTTTGGTGGATTGGGTTTTATGAATATGAAATTAATCGATTTTGGTTATTTAGGGTTTAACATCTTCAGGTGGTTAGTAGGTTAATGAATCTTCTTTTGGTTAGCCATTATTCCATTAATGTTGTAGGATTCGATCACCCTACAACCTGGTTACTAGTGCGGAATAAATCCGATCTTGAAGATGAACACACCCCAGCAGATTATGTAGGACACAAAAAAAGAAAAAGATGCACAAGAATAACCCTCAATATCAAACGTTTATTGAGTAATGAAAGAATGAAGTACAAAACCCTCCCCCTCACCTCCTTTTATAGAGATAAGGGAGGGGGGACAAACGGGTTAGGCTTAGGCTATAAAGAAACGCAACAACCCTAAACCCTAGTAAAACATGACACTTAACCCCCTAGACTTTAAAACAGGCTAGATAAAAGCCTAATCTTATAACAATTTCTACTTTAGGCTTTATATTAGCCTACAAGAATCAGCAACTCCAAGCAGTGTTGGAACTTCAGTCTTGGTACCACCTTCGTCAAGGCAGCCGCGACATTGTGTTCAGTACCCACCTTTAGAACTTTAACCGTCTTTGCTTCCAAGACCTCTCATGAAAAACACGATTCTGCGATAAATGAATCGCGCCCTGATTATCACAATTAACTGCTACAGTGTTTAGTTCTACGAACTCTTCCAAGAGTCCCCTTAGCCAAATACTTCCTTCATAGCCTATATCATCAACCTGTACCCTATGATTGATCTACTCATGACAGTGATAGATCTTCCTTTGGTGTAGTCAAAATCCACAAAAACCTGTAGGTTTGTTTGTAAACCACGATCAAACCCATCCAACATATCCACACCAGTCGATGCTATGACAGGTCTCGTGCAGATCACCTGATACTTCGGGCTTCCAACTACATATATATAATGATATTTGCTTAATTGTATACTAAATTACCCGGGATTTTGCCTAATAAAAGCCAATTAAATGCCAAAAGAATAGAAAATGTGTGCTTTTGTGTCCAATTGTGCAGGAAACTTCCTGTTATGAATCCTGGACTGTGACACCCTCAGAGTATTACCACTCTGACCCTTGATGATTTCCAAACCAAGTACATTTCCCTTTGCTTTAACCAGCAAACCCTTGGTAACCCAGATCTCAGCCTTGCATCCACAAGAAAAAACCATACCATATATATAGAGAAATAGATGTATGAACATACCTGGTGCATACTCCTAGTAATAGTTATGGCTATCGTCACTGCTTTTCTTGCAACCGTTGCTGAGCACATACATATATGACTGAACATCCATATCTTCTTTCAATCCAGCCTTCCACTTGGAAATCACCTCACAAGCAATTGTATCATTAAAAGTCAATGACATGTGCATAAATCTTTTCCACTACAATAACTTCAAAAGCAGCCTCATTATTGTCTTCTATATACTTGAACAATTCCCGTGTTAAGTGTCGCTCCCTATCACATGCTGAATGATAGTATAATAAATCCTGAGTTTGTATTTCCTGTTAACCAACTCCTTGACTGACATTCCAATAAATCCTGAGTTTGTATTTCCTGTGAACCAACTCCTTGACTGACATTCCCCTAAGATTCCACCTCAAATGTATGATCATCCTGCGGTTCCACCTCAAATTCTACTCCCTGCAACACCTGCACTAAACGTGTACCTACACCATAACCAATGAAAGTTTTCTTGTATTCCCCACTTTCATTGAAATCCATATTCATGTAAAGCACTACCTTTGAAGTAACGTCATCTAACCTCCAAAGTTTACAACCATCCATATCATTATAATATCCCAGGAATATGCACTTGACCTTAACCGGTTTAAGCATCCCTTGCTTAATACTAGCAAGCCAACCAAAAACCCCAAACATATCTAAAGGTGTCTTAAATCTAACCGCTGATGATGGTGACTGATGCGTCGTTGTGTGTAGGTAATATTTGTATCAAGATTTACTATTTATATTTTGTTGACTTTACCTATTAACTAACACTAACGAGTAGTGTACCCGATCAATTGTAGGTTCATTGGTAAGTATGGTGTCGATCACTAAGAGTGAGAATTAACACTTAAATCTATCAGTATTTTAGTTATCTATGTTGGTCCTAATTAATCTTAGTTAAACCTAAACTATCACAAAAGGGGGAGTTTTCAGCCTGGCATGAGTTTGGTTTAATCTAAACTAAATGAGACAAACAAGACAATTAACACACACAAGCGGATAAACAAACGATAAAGAAGCGGTCTAGCACAAATGTAAGGAAAATGTATTAGTCAGTTAATCTAATAAAACGTAGGAATTATTTATGTGTGCAATGATTGTATTACTTCGTTGGTGTTATATCATTCTCTAAGCCTAGGTGGTTCTTCTCCCTAAACTTTATTAAGTTAATCCTGTCACAATTAACCTAAATTCTCATAAAGGAAACACAGTTGATTATAATCTATCTAGGAGACAACATTGGTGAATAATGAAACCTAGCTCATCGAGGCTTTACCAACTTATGTTCAATCGTTATATATATAGTCCGCGGTCCAAACCACTATCCAAGGAAACAGGGTGTTATTTGTAATCCTAAGTCACCACTTAGTCTACCACTCACATAACCAAGACAACAATCAGGGCATAAATTTGCAGTCCTATAATTCCAGAGTCACATAAATAAGTTGTATGTAGTTCTATCCCAAACTCTAGTCTACTTGGTCCATAATTCTAGATCCAGTTGAATGGCAGATTAAACACATAATCAAACATAAACAGATATGAAGTGATAAACATAATCAACATGTGATGTGTTTCAAAAGCTTTAAATTTATAATGACTGAAAATACCAATTTTATTATAGGGAAACACACGGGTAAAATTATAACCCACGTATGTAGTATAATATTTTTAGGTAAGACCAGGTCGTCCACAGGGATTTGAGTAGTATTTAGATAATCAGAAAGAAAATAAACTTTAACTAGAAAATAACTTTTTGTTTTACCAATGATAATAAAGATGACTACTCGGATAGTTAAAAATAATTTATAAGTATTGGAAATGATTAGACCTCGAAGGTGGAACCTTAATTTATAAAAAGGATTTCTCGTCAGAAAACGTTTTCACAAACTAACTTAATTAACTCAAGATTTATATTTAGTTAACTAGACCAAATGTGTCACTCAAATAATCCAGTTACTAGTATATCAATGCTTATTTGTTTATCAATTTACGAAAGTGGATTTCTCAGCACAAACGATAAAGATCATAGACAAATATTTAAAATAACATAAATCATAACGGGTCTCTCGACCTATACCGATATGATTATATAATTTAAGTTGATAAGCAAAGATGGACAAGATAAGATATAATAGGATTTCAACATAAGTTTGAGATTAAAAGGATCACGATCATACCAAATTCTTATTCATTATCATAACATCATCGAGTAGTCATGAGAGATTTAGCCTCTCATGGCTAAAGTGTTCATAACAAAAGTATATTTAACATAGACTTCCATTATTTCAATAACTAAGTTGATAACCGTTTTCGTTCTTGATCGTTAGATCTTTATTCTTCAAAGGAAGTGGTGTTTTTGGTGTTTTTATGGATGATGGATGGGAGGATTGAAGTATGTGTGTGTGGGATATGGTTTTTGGGATGAGAGGAATGATTTGAGAGTGAAAATTCGTCCTCTATTTATAGGCTGATTTTGGGTGAAAAGTGCGGCGCACACAAAAGTTTGTGCGGCGCACATGGTGATTAAATGCACTAGCATTAAATGTTTATTGAGAAAGTGCGGCGCACAAGAGAATATGTGCGGCATACTTAGGGTGTAAATGCAGTAGCATTAAAGTCTTCATAAATGCTTCATATCAGATGGGAAGTGCGGCGCACACAAAAGAATGTGCGGCGTACTTGTTGAGTTAATGCAATGTTGACTGTCTTTGACTTGAAGGTAAGTGCGGCGCACAAATGGCAAGTGCGGCGTACTTTTGGCACATAGAGCTTGATTGTTGATCTTTTCATGAATGATGCGTTCTTTAACGTGTAAGTGTTTGATTTTGTTGTATCTAACCTCGGGATATCTTCTAGTGAACCTGCAAGCAATTTTAGGCTATTAAGTATCGAAAGTTCACGAGAAATGATAAAATATATACAAATAACGCCATAGAAAACATGTATAATTTGGGCGTTATCAACATGCAATGAAAAAGTAAAAAATCAATATAAACAAACTAAACATTAAATTATCATAAATTGGTTAATGCCTACAGGTATTAGCCCATAGTCATTGTAACAAAATACAGTATCATAGACGAACGATTAAAGTAAAGGTAAACGATACGCTAACCGAACATGTATAGCGCAGTGTAACGATTACACGAGCTTTCCTATTGACTTGAGGCACTTACTGACCTTCTTGGCTTCTTAAAATCGTCTGTAAATCGAACTTGATGGTTAAAGGCTTCTCTGCATACTGAAAACCGAGTGTAGGGTTTTCTACATATAAGTTCTGGAAAAAGGTCGATACGCCGTATTCGATAGGTTCGATACGGCGTATTGGGTAACTTGGCGTGGGCTCCACGATTATAATATTTCAGAATATTCATTAGTTGCTTCCCTATACGGCGTATTTTGCTTACAGGAATATATAACCTGTTTAATGCTAAATGATCCCTTTTATTAATTGGTTTCTTTTGAGCTATTTTGCTTTTAGGAATATATAACCTGTGTGGTGCTAAATGATCCTTTTTATTAACGTGTGCAATTATTTGTTTTATTTTGAAAACTATTTCTGACAGAAATGTGACCTGTTACCGACTAGAGTTTAATGGCGGATTTCTCGATGAAATTGTTACCAATGACTTTCTGACAGAAATTATATCGTAATGGCGGATTTCCAATGGAGTTGCTACCAATGACTTTCCGACAGAAATTAAATCGACAGATTTCTGACAGAAAATTGACTGGCGGAATTTCTGACACATGTTCCCTATGGGTGTTTTTGACAGAATTCCGACCGATAGCAATTACCAACCATAGATTCTCCGACATACTTTTTTCGTCACAAATTCGTCGGAAACCACTTAAACCGACGGATTTATGACAGAAACGGCCTTCGGTGAAGACCAGTTGTGTAGTAGTGATACTACAACCCTACAAGAAATAAAGATAATATACAGGTATGATAATATCATGGAATGAAATTAATTTTTTTCGAAACACCTTTCGAAGATAGTAAGATGCTATTTTATTCCCAACAGGAAGGCAATAGAGAGATTCTTGACACGAAGGTTTCTGAATGTAGAATTCACGTTGACAAGTGACCTGCATCTCATCCCTACTAATGTAAAATGCGTCAATGACATGCCGTAAAGTATAATTTAGAGTCCAAAACTTAATGAAATCGCACACACGGTCTACCAATATAAGCTAAGTAGTTAACATGGTAAATCACTAGAAGCCTTTGGGCAAGCTAGTAGTTCCAAAGATGACTCCATCACCCCACATACTAATTATATGATTGATCCCAGAGGCTAGAATTGGTCATCTAGTAGGACATGTTCATCCTTGATTTCAAGACAATACAGCTTTCTACTAGGAAAAGATTACATAAAATAGTTTAACAAGAAACTCGATCAACTAGTGATTATATCCCTGGACGGTCAAATTAAAATCTAAATAAAAGAAAAGGATGAAACCCTGATTTAATATTTGCAAAGCTGGAATGTGACATTGCTTTTCCTAGTGTTAGTTTTGGTGATATCATAGTGCAATGGGTGACCCGTATGGCCGTATGTGACCTCCTTTTGCGCATTCATAATTCATTCGCTTTCCGGTGTCCTTGATAATAGTTCTTGTAGTATACTTATCCATCTGCTACTCAAACACATAAAGTTTTAACATAGCAATTTGATCCTGCACCAATTCATAGTAACATGCAAGTGTAAGTACAAAAGTTTTAACGATAGCAAATTTGTGATATGCAATTCTGCTAACAGTTTTCTCTATGCGAGTTAGGTAAATGTGTAACTTCTGTTTACACTTATAAACGTTGATCATGTAATAATAGAAGTTCACATGTACAAACACATAAAGTTTATAAAGGGGTAAGAATACTTGTGAGGTTGTGCTAATTATAATTGTGAAAGATTGTGGCAAAAAACAAAATTTTACAAATTAATTAATCTCTACACTTTTCAAATGTAATGCTAGTATACCATTTTATGCTCCAACTTTATACCCAGTTACTTACACATGCGAATAAGTGTGTGCAATTAACTTGTTGTAATGCAAGTTACGGGAGAGTCATCATTTAGTTTCTATGAGAGGGAAGTTTGACCAACCTGTAACTTAAATATATATCTCTGTCACTAAATGCATCTTCTCCTTATGACTCAGCTTCCAAGATAGATTTGGGACAACTTAAAGTTACAAGAGCTTGACCGGCGGTGGCTACTTCTGTCAATCCATTTGGTGCAGCTTGAGTCGATGAACTCTGACTAGCACCAGATGATTCCAGTAAGTGGTTCACTGATTGTGGATTTGTATTATCTCTTTCTCCATCTTCTTTTACAGCTTCTGATTCCACTTCTTGGTTATGTTTTTCTATGTCTAGTTCATCTAGGATAGGAGCAGATCCATCGTCTGAAACCTCGACCTGCAAGTCGGAAAGCATGGAGCTGCTTGTAACATGGCCTACTCGCTTATTGTTCCCATAAAAGAAATGGATATCAGCTTTTCGCTCAGGACAATGAACATTTCTTTCCATGTCACTTTCTTCTACGTTAGCAGGATCAAGGTGCACATCAGTTTCTTTTGTTTTGGATTCTGTTCCATCTTCTTTAGGATGAACGCTAACCACTTGTACTGAATTTTCACCTTTTCCTTTTGGATTATTACCCTTGACACTATCACCTGAAATTGGATGATCCATTTTAAGATGATTGTAGTCACCTCCATGATCTGTTAGAAAATAAGTTTGTAGTAATTCCATTATCCAGTTATACAAATCACAGTTTTTCAAACAACGAATCAGCTGATCATTATCCGGTTATCACAACTTCAAACAGCAAAACACATGTAAACATTATCGAATGAAGCCCGTTTAATTAAAATTAATAATATGATTATACCGTATCTTATAATTGCTTTCAAGAAGAGTGAAATAGTACCTACCAGCGGTTGAAGTACCCGGTCCTGTGACATTTTTCTGCTCGGTTGCAGGATCCTTGCAAAAGGATCTTTCATGTTTATCATGTGTGATTTCTGGATGCGAAAAAGCACCTATACTGAAACTTTCATGCCTACAAAATACCGGTTCTTTCTGGTGACCAACCGAGAACTCATCATGGAAGTTATCCGCACTAAGATCAAGCTTTTCTTCATGTGGGTCATAAGGGAGGTCAAAGGGGTTGTGGGCAGCTAACATGAAAGATGGAGCGGAACCAGGAATATTATTGTTAGAGCATGAACTCTCTTCAAGAAAAGGGTTCATTTTGGCGATTTTAATTGCAGAAACTTTAACATTATTATTATTTTCTGTCATCAATTCTTCTTGAAAACCAAGATTTTTCCTTGATCTTCTTCTCACCATTAGACTCTCCAACCTTTTGTTTCTTTCAGCTTCCATAAGCCCAAGATCCATAACATTCTTATGAACGTCTGCTGTCCATTGCACGGCTTTATGATGTGGTTCGTCATCTTTGTCTTCAGAGATATTCAAGTTTGCTTCTTCTAATTTAACCTTGTAATTATTATTAGAGGACGGACACTCACCTCTACCAACATTAGATTTAAGATTCACCTCTCGTCTTTCTTTTGGCGTTTCCTTAATCAAGTAATTCTTGTCAGACAATAAATCGTTAAGACTCTTTGAAAAGATGTTATCCGCGTCCTGGCCATTTTTCTCTTTAGAATTTCGTCGGATAAGGTGACTACGATCGCCGTACTTGGACTTAAAACTCCTACGAGACTTCGCAAACTTTTTCCTCCTATCATCATCTTCAACACGTTTAATCTTTTGACGATCAATACCCAATAAAACTCTATAGACAATAAACGAAATTCCAACGAGGGGGGAGGCATACACTACCAATGTGAAAACCCATGGGAAGAACAAATACGAAAGAAAGAATACGAATAAAATACATATAGGAATTGGGTATTTCTTACAAGAAAACACACAAGTTTTACACAATATATTCACGGTTTTACAAATAAAATTTCGATAATGACTTGCTTCCATGATTATCCTTATATCGTTAATATGTCAACCGTTTCCTTACGGGCTAGTCTCACCATATCAAAAAAGGACAGAAGCTTTGAGATGATATAATCAACTAAACAAAGGTGGCAAGAAATAAACAAAACCCTTTAGGGGAATCAAAATGTGAAAAATGGATAAATGTGGTGGATGGCTATCATAAGAATTGGATAATGCATGAAAGATTGTCTGATTGAAAAGTAAGTTGGATTTTTTTGGGGTTATTATGTTGGGAAACATTTCTCTGGCTGTGGCTTTGCTAGATCCTCAAAATCAGGACTCCCTTTACTCTTTAAGCACACACAAAAACACATTTGAACACATGGTTATCAAGATTTTCGGATCATGGTAATGAGTGTGAATTATCTTGGGGTTCTTCTTCCTACTAACCTACTTACTCGATTTCAATATCCGGAATTTCAAGAACATATATAAAAACAATTCTTTTTTAGCGGGAAATAGGGTACAATATCTATGGAATTAGAATTCTATACGAATGTTATATGCTTGGCTCCAAGCAACTAGTTTTCTAATCTAAGTATTGTTAGGATATGTACATATATCAAATAATATATGTTCGAGAAATTACGTGAGCCTATGGGGGCACACGCGTTTACACAGACGATACGTTTATTAATGTAATTAATATATTTATCGTATATTAATTATATTAAAATGTTTCACGAAATAATTAAACGGTCGTTAATTGTAACGTTAGACGTTATAATTAATAAATAGATATTAACAAGTGAGGGACTTGTTAGTACGAAAACCAAAACTCGTGAGGTGTTGGTTGTGATCGGTCGAACCAAATAAATAGAAGGGAGGAGAGTGTTGATTTATAAAACTTGAGGAGGTGTTCTAGTCTACTTGGAGAACAAGTTTGAAGACTATATAAATACTCCTTACATTCATAAAGCACCCAATATATATGATATCTCAAAAGGTCAGTCGACTATATATAATTCCCTTATATTCCATTCGATGAAAAACCTACCATGCATGGCAAAAGTGATACGGAATATATGTGAGATCTCAAAAGTGTCCATGGCATAACCATGCATACATAACGCATGCATGTATAATATTGCATTCTTATTGATAGTCAGTGGGATTCGATCGTATGACGACAAGAATCAAAACATGAACAACATGTTCAGTTGTTTTAATCGTGAAGCAGGTACTAGCATCCTAGCGTATCTGAGTGGCGTGTAGTGTGACCATGCCATAGAGGTTATCTACTTTGGTAACTTGTTTAGTTTGCGTGGTATTCGATTTATACACACGCGTATATTCAAGGACGGTGTTCGTTTATTGCTAAAAGGTACACACTTCTTGATCCCTTTAATTTGTTAATTACATATTCTATACGTGTTTATCTTTTCCGCTGCGTACTCGTGATCTTTAATGGTTAATAGATGTAAAAACCCGGCCAACAAGTACAATCCTAAACTATATTTAAACTAAATACAATTAAACCTCTTATTATTGTATAAGTCACATTTAATCCTCCTAAGTATTGCTACTAACATATAACAATTTCCGCCTCATAAATACTATTTAGGCATTAACTATACTCAACATCTTTATCCGATGGTGGAACCTGGAACCGACCGTCTAGTTAATCAAGCCTTGTACTTTAGTAAATTCTTGAGTTTAGCTTCCTTAGACCTCCTTTTCTTTCTTCCCGCAACATTATCCTCTCCACCTTCTTGACCAAGTACTCTCGTTCCCATAGTGTCCGCGCTCACCTTTATACAAAGGTGTACCTTTTCGCGCTCCTTTACCAAGCAACTCGTGTTTGTATTTTCTTCAACTTGTTTAGAACGCCGACTTTCTTTGATCAACTGCAACATTATCGTTATTATCCTGAATTACCTCGGCTTCATGATTTTCCTGAGCCCCCTGCAGTTCCACCTCAAACCAAACACGAATTTTAAACATGTACTCCATGTACTCTTGTTTTAACACCAAGTTTCTTGAAACCAACTTGTTTAGAACCTTCATGCTTTTGTACACGATTTCCATCGAGCTTTTCGATGTTTAACCTATTATTCATACTAACCATTCTTGTGTAACCTTGCTACAAACCTCGCCAAGTTGATTTGTAACCAACCTTTCCAACAAGTCTCACAAATCGTGTGCTAAACTCACTTTCTTGTAATAAGCGATCTACTAACCTTTACAAAATCCTAAAGATTCGATCTTTCCACCTCAGTTCTATAACCTTGATATACGTTGTACTCCAAGTAATCACTTTTTGTGAATCCCAAGATAGAAGATAAACCTTACTTGTCTTCCAAGAACCAATAAGACTTGAATTCCAAGAAATCTACTAACACCTTCAAACTTTAATTATTCAATATTCCAGCTGATCAACTAACCCTTGAAGCCTTTTTACCCTTCAACTTGATCACCTCTAAAACCTCAAAAACAACAGCTTAAAGATTCAACCTTGTACAAACTCTTTTGAAGCTTGAACCTTGTTGTGTTAAACCTTTGCAATAACAACCTTGATAAACCCAAGACTCTTGCAAAAAAAACCCAACAATCTTAGGCCTTCAAACCCTTTGATCAAAATCTACTTTGAACATAATCTGCAGATTCTGAGCCAGCAACTTCGACCACCTTCGATTGAAGATACCTCTAGTGAGATTCTAGTGATATATTTATTTGACCTACGATTCTAATTTCACAAAGATTCAACGGTTGACGAACCCGCAACGTCAAATTTCTCACCGTTGCGTAGAAACCGACGAATAAAAAAGATAAGACGTTACTTGTTGGGATTATACACCTTTAAGACGAACTAGCTTCAAGAAACTAACGTTACCTAGGCTCTGATACCACTTGTTGGATAAAATACCAACAAACCTTAGATAGCTGGAAATATAGACTTAAAGTAACCACACACGTGAACCAAATGTTACATTGTATTAATTAACAAATGAGCAAGGAAGAATGTACAAACTAGCATTCTCCCTCATCTCTATTGACAGAGATGAAAGGGGTACAATTTCTATGGAAATAGAATTCCATATGACTGTTACATACTTGGCTTGCAAGCCAAGAAACTAGTTTCCTAATCTAAGGGGGTGTTTGGGAGTGCGATTCATACCTGATCTGCTTATTTCAGTTCAAAAACGCAATAATCTCATAGAGAGTGTTTGGGAAAGAAAATCACAAACGTGATTATTTGCGTTTTGGAATCATCAAAACGCAGTTTTGGAAAAGCAGCTCCATGCATGCTTTTTCAAAACGCAATTTACCTTTCTTTGCAATTTACTTTAGTTACCCTTGTATATGTGAATATTTTTGGTCTTTTGCTACTGTGAGATAAAGAAATGTGTAGGAAGAAGATAATGGCTGCAAGAAAAAGAAACAATTGGGAAGAAACATAAAACCTTATTGTCAAATTTTTTATTTATTTAAGAAACAACAGTATGATGATATATTACTACTTTTTTTAACAGAATGATAATATATTACTTGGTCTTCTTTTTTTCTAAAGCTCACTATGCCTAAAACAAATATTGTTAAGGAGTTTGAAATCGTCTATCAAAATAATATGTATAAATATTTGTCAAGTCTTAGAAAGTTCTTAAAAAGTAAGTTAGAAAGTATGTTAAATTTGAATAACTCAATAATATATATTAGTGTCCTTTTTGGTAATTTTACAAGTTAAATTATTTATTATCAAGATTTGTTAAAAAATAAAAAATTAATTATCTGATTATTGCGATATCAAACTTGATAATCAAATCCAAACACCCTATTTGAAAACCACGTTATATAACAGCTGATTATCTTATTCTCCGTTTTCAAAACGTATAATCTATTTTCAATAAGCAATCTCAAACACCCGCTAACTACAATCAAAAACTCTATTTAAACTATATACAATTAAACATATATTATTGTGTAAGTCACATTTAACCCTCCTATGCAAGGCTGTCAAACTCGCGAGTTTACACGTAAGATCGTACGATCTTACGTGTCCACCTGATAAAATCGTGTAGGATCGGTGTAGGATCGCATCAAAGGTAGGATCGCAAGTAGGATCGTAAACTCGCGCGTAAGATCGTAGGATCGCGTGTCGATACGAGTTTACCAAATTACCAAGTTACTAACTTATTGACTACATACTACATAGACCCAATACTTTTTTAGGCCCAAAACAAAGAACAATAGAGTCCCTTTGATCTCAGTAACAATATTGACGTTTACATTCCTAATTTTCTAATTAATAAACCATAATTATCTACTTTCCACAAATTGAAATACATAAACAAATTAGGGTTCTTCTTCTCATTTTCTAGTTACCCTAAAGTCAAAAAATTTCTTACAAGTAATTTGTTGTTTTTTTTTTTTTCATTTACCTTTTCATATTATTAACTATTAACCTTTAAGTTTAATTCAGATAGCTTAATTGTAGTGATACTAGTGAAGTACTTTGTTTTGAGATGTTTATTACGCATGTTATGTAATTTTATTCCGCTAAATCGTGAATGTGACGATTGAAACTTGACTTTTTTGTGTTTTATTTTTACTTTGGTATTTTAAATTTGAACTTTGACATTTTTAAGAGGATATTATATAAATTTATATTTGATGATGAGTATAAATAAAAATAGTTTGACTCGTTTATCCGTTGCTTACAGAACATGATAAATTGGTAGTATCTTACGATCTCGGTCCGATCTTACGATTTCGATCTTGCAAAGACAAAAACGATCTCAGATGGGATCGCGATCTTAACAGCCTTGCTCCTATGTATTGTTACTAACATAAAAATTTCTTATATTTCAATTGCTACATTATAGTATTGTATTGTATTAACTAACTCGTCTTTTTTTTTTTTAAGTTGGTAGCACAATGGACATACACCAACACTTGACAATACTTAGACAATGCTTGTGTATCCATAAAGAGCGAGAAGTGCTAGTTCCCAATTATCACTAGAGTTGATTGACTGTGCAAATGTCGTTAGGACGTCGTACAATTCATGTATGGTAAAGGAGATGAGCATGGTCGCGCAAATGTGATTAGAAATCATGTGTTATCATTGTTGTTCAATCAAACTATTCAAGGCGTATACATAGTAGGAAAGAATGTGCATCCATGAGTTTTAGTAATGAAGAATGTGTACTTATTAGGTGCACGGTATATGGTGTCGATTGGGTTTTGTTATCTTAGAAGTTACCTTTTGAGGTTTAAGAAGTGAATCTTCTAGTTCGAGGGGGTGTTTGTTGATGGTTATCGGGGTGATGTTGTTCTTAGTTTTCTAGATGCATTGCAATCTCGAGGGTGTCGAGGATGTGCCAAGGCGTCACATCTACTTTCATAAGGTACCGAAGGAATGAACTCGCCAAAACTATTTTGTTGAGAACTAAAACGTACTCTGGTATCATAAGCATGCAAAATTACCACACAATTTGTGGACATAGATAATTTTATGTTTTCAACAATCCTAATATACACTCAAAATCTATTACAGTATGTTTTACTCGCTGATATATATAATTTACAGAGAATTGTATATTGATATCCATATGTCAACGATTTGGTTTTCAAAACAATACATTCCTCATGATATTCCAAAACGGCAAAGCCATAGATATTAAAGAAACGTGCTAATAACTTAGTAGTATGGAGACGGGGCAAAAGCAGTCGTCAACCCTTCATCCACTTCTTCATTGTCGGAACTGCAGTTGTAAAAGCACATACAGGCGTAACTGCCGGGAGTTGATTCCTGGCATCTTCCATTCCCGTTAAACTGTTGTAGACACTTCTGACGACAATTTGGAAGATCACAATTGTTTGGGTCCAACACCTTTTCGCACCTTTTAGCATCAATCATGGGAACTCCAACTGTTCACAAATGAAGAACAATATTACATGTGGCCTAGATATAAAATAACGTAGCATGACAAAATAGATCAATATCACTACATGTTTGTGTATCTAGTGGCATCAAATTAAAAGTAGAATAATATATGCAAGGAGCTTTTAGTAGGGTAAGTATATTCATATTCAAAACTAAGATTCTATGTATACATATTACCATTTTGAACAATAATATGTATAATGTTCTTCAAGCTAACATAAAATTTAAAGATACGAAAATAAATTTGTCAGACCTGTGATAACAACAATGAGGATCAACAAGCAAGAGGAAATAGACTTAGCCATCTTTATGAACAATCACTTCAATATTGATTCTAAAAATGTTGTCATTGGGCTTGATCATGATCGTTTATATAGATAAAATGCAATGTCTTTTAACTTCATTTCAATAATTTTTACAATTAATAACCATAATATTCTAAATATAGATAATTAAAGCGAAACATCTAACCCAAACGTATATAGAGCCCAAATGACTAGACAAAAGTCATTTTTTTTTTCAAGGGAACAACATGTAGTTAAATTATAACTTTGTACCGGTTTGCTTTTACAATAACTAGACGAGTATTCATGTATAGCAACTGTGAGTGAAAATAATAAGTGAACCCATGAATCTTTATTAAAAAAAAAAGTTTTATATACAATTATACTAATTTGTGATTTTGGTGAACATGATGTGTCATGTTTGACTCAACTTTAGAGGATTCTAATCCAGTTAAATTATAACTTTGTACCGGTTTGCTTTTACAATAACTAGACGAGTATTCATGTATAGCAACAAGATAATAAAAGTTTATGGGTTATAAACAAAAAATAATAAAAGTTTGAGGATTTGGGGATTAAATATAATGTTTTGAAACTCGGTTCGACCCGGCCGGTTCAACTGGTTGAACCGTTTCCGTTCGGAAAACGGGTCAAACTAAACCGGTTTTTATATTTTCAAAACCCGGTTTGACCCGGTGGAAGACCGGGTTGAATCGGTAGCCCGGTGACTCGACTGGGTAGATTAGAGACCCGGTTTCCAAATCATTGATTAAACATTAATTATAGTTTTCAATTTTCATAAATAAGTTACTTAATTTTGTACTTTCAAAGTTTGTAGCTTTTTCCATTATAGATAGTATAGATTTGTTTTTTTTTTTTGCGCTTAAAATCACTACGGCAATAATAACTATTCGTATCTGGTTGTTTTTTGTTATCGATTTTTTGAAGGTTTGAGTTAGGTTTTTGTGATTTCTTACCCGTTTCACATATGGATCATACAGGCCACAATGTAGTAAGATACGAGTAACTAGATTAGTCTCTGACAGTAACCATACTACGTCGATTTTTAAAATTGACCACACTATGTCAAAACAATTTCCAATAAGGTGGGTATATAAGTACAAACAATTTTTTTGCACGAACATATAGAGAAGGAAAATCATTAGGCCACTATTTTCTACTTATATACCACAGATTAATATACAAATATGTTATTAAAAAAACTTTCCAAAATAGTTAGTCTAAGTTACTGAATTTTCATGTTCACTTAGGTTACTCAACTTATCGAAAGCATTTTACAATGTTAATCGGAGTGACTTGAATGTATTTTGTTGGATAAGTTGAGTAACATATATGTCGTGTTTTTACAAGTTCGGTAACTTAGACGAATATTTTTTATAAGTTCAGTAACCTTAAATGTCATGTTTTATAAGTGTAGTAATCTAAATGAACAAAATGAAAGTTTAATAACTTAGGAAAATTTCTTGGAAAGTTTCCCTATACATTATACACCACTAACTTTACTACCATATTTTTTATCATATATCCACAAACCATGTCTTAATAGTAGTTTTTTTCTTGAGCACGATCAGCAATAACCATAACATACATGGACAAAACATTGGAGCACTGCACGTGGAGAAAACAATGAACATTTCTTCTATCATCATTTCCAAACAAGAAACCACTATCAATGCAATAACGTGTATAATAACACATTAATTTATCAATGTTCTAAAAGGCGCGTCATAGCGGCGTCAATGCGTCGCTAAGGCGTGACCCGTGGACTCCACGTTACGATATAGAATAAGACGCCGACTCTAGGCGTGGCGTGAGATGAGAAATGAAAAATACACGATAAAGCGCACTAAAGCGTGAGACGTGACGGGTTTTTTGGATTCAACTTTGATAATTTTTTTTATTTTTTTTAAATGAAGAATACTACATGTAAGAGTAGTTTTTTTAACTTTATTCATAATCTAAAACGTTTTTTTTAAACTCGATATATATAAAATATGGTATAAATATATAAATATTTTTATATTTTGTGCCGCCTTAAGTCACGCCTTAAAAACAAAAAAGCTTCGCCATAGCCGCTAAGGCGTGAGGCTTGGTCATGCCGCTACGCCACGCCTCACGCTATCAACGACCTTTGAATTTATCAAACAAAACATAACTATGACTTCTTCAACCTTAAGCTTTTGTCTGAGACATATAAACCATAGGCACCACTGCTCAAACACCGTGGATTTCAAGTCTGTTTTCCCACTCAAAAAAACCCAAACAACCAATTTGGTGCATAGCTAGTAAAATTGATTTCTCTCATTAAAGCCGCAAATACACTACCTAATATTTTTCCCCAAATCAATATACATAATTTCATAATGATTGTACATTTCTTTTTGATACCGTATCCCTAACAAAAAAACCCTCAATTTTCAAGCTCAATCCTTACCAAAAAAACCACAAAATTAAACGTTTGATTATGAATTAGTCTACAAAGAAACCGATGATTTTGAACCCTGACAAACACACATCACTAACAATTACGCGGACTATGATTCAAAAATTAAAGAAAACGCCCAAATATCATTCATCATTATCCTATATGTTCATCAACAGTCTTTTAAAGGCACCGACACAAGATTTACTTTATTGATCTTTAAAATTTTAATTTATTCCAAATAATTGTATGGATTTAGCCCTAATTTTGAAACATTGTTGTTTTTAATGATTATACTAACCGAGTTAATGTTTTTCATGTTCATTCTAATATATAATCATGAATTTAAATTTATCAACACGTCGATTCGTGAATTTAAATTTAACATCTCACAAATGGATGAAAGTTCTATGTAAATTATAATATTATATGCATACTAAATGCTTGATGAAATGCCTTAATGAAGAGAAAATGTTATAATTGTAGATCTTTTATCATTTTCAGCTTTATATGATTTCAACTTTAAGCTATGATTGAAAATGGCTATTGGAAATGAAGGTACTCTCAAAACTCATCCGCTTATTTTTTGTTTCTTAATTATATGTCAGTGAAGTGCCATTTTGTAACCAATTTCACATAAATGTAGCAACTATGATCTGGCTGATGTTCCGTATATAACTTTTTTCTTAAGTTGATTTAGCATTTCAGTTCTATGTGTGTATGATGAATTTCAAGGTACGCTTTTACGAAAGCGTGCATACATGGTTCTTTTAAGATCTTGAGAATTTGGAGAAACAATAATCTTGGGTAATTTTACAGGGAAAATATCAAGTGCTAAATGAATGGCAAGTTTCGGTGAATATACTATAGAAAAAGATTTTATATTTGGACCTCAAAGTTGTTTGTGACTATATATCCCTTTTCTAATCAAATAATGCAAATTATAAGTGGTTGAAATGTTGCATCTATTAGGCTGCATTATTGCACAAAGACGTGGCATATGGGTGCATTGGGCGATGGGTCAAACCAGCCAAGCTTTACATTTCCATATGTTTCCATCGATTTCTTTGTTGATCAGTAGCATTTTGACGCTTTCTTTGTTGATCAGCAGCAAAGTTGGTAATTAAGTCGCTTTTTGAAACTTTGATCACTACATAGCTTTACATGCTTTCTTATATAGACTCTACGGACCATAAGATTATAATGGAAGATTATGAAATGGGCTAACTGATATAAGGCTGATGAAATTTAGTGTACTTAATGTATAATGAGATCACTGAAGGCGAAAAAAGTCTACTGGTCCTGTGATATGCAATGTCTAATCACTTGAACTCCTCAAAGAGCATGCTAAAGTGAGGTACTTCCCCGTACAGTCTCGGTTTAGTTTTTATTGGTATTGTGAATGTTCTTGATGGATGAATATTCTACAGTGGAGTCTCTGCTGAAGGAAGTGGAGTTGTAGTTGAGGGATCTGCTTCATTCCTATAAGAGGCGATAGCAACTCCCCCTGCTGCCGAGACAAAGGCATACAAGTTTCGGTCTAACATGTTTATATTATTTGCATCTGATAAAATATATATGTTATATCTTATAAAGTAAGTTTTTCCTCTTACCCAACCATTAGGTCCCTCCTGTTATTCAGAAGTAGAAAACATTCAAAAGATATATATATATGTTATTTACACATAGATATGTTATTACAATAAACACTTTTTTAAGATGGGCCATGTTTTACTGAAACATTTATAAATAGCTATGGTGCTTATAATATGAACCGATGCATCAATTATTATTTAGTTATAAAGTTGAAAATTTTGACAAATTTTATCATGTGAGACTAAGTCGATTAGTTTGACATTGTATTTTAAATGACAATTTTTACCTGCACGTATCTTCATATAATCTGACCCATAACCTAACACGCACTGTTTGACCCGTTTGTGTATTGTAAGTGTTATTTTGAGTTTGATTTTATGTATTGGCCTCAATTGGCAAAGTACAAGGCCCTTGCATCTGCCCAACCACGTCAACAAAAAATTATGCAGGACATGTACACAACCTCTACTTTTTTAAATAGTTAAACACGTAATTTTTAATGTACCTTTTAGTCCTTTAAGTTTTTCCTAACCTGAGGACAATGATGCGACCCTTTTTGAAAGGATGTTGTCTTCCCGAACCCTTAGTTTAGGAATGGTACTTGAATTCAAAGATAATTCGAGGGTTGTGTGTTGTATGTGATAAGTTTAGGGTGGTTTATCACAAGTAGGGAAACCTCATTAGTGTGGCACAACCATATGCAGTCCCTTGCTGTCACTTTGTTGCATGCAATTAGTCGTATCATTACAAGATTTATATGTTAAGATGAGTGGTTTTGTGTTGTTTTTAAGTATAAAGCATTTTTGTTATAGTGTTGATAAATTGTGGTAATTTGTACAAGAATGAGATTATCGTTTCCTCTTAATTCATGTCACTATTGTTCATTCAGAACACTCTAACTGTGAACACCATGTTACCTAAATATGCAACCTAATATGCTATGTACAATTATGCAGGTAAATGCATTATGCAAATCACTTTTCCAGAGGCATTCACTTCCACTTATTCCATTATTCCGAAATTGATCATTCAAGTGGATGATACAAGGAAATCACACATCCTTCAGGCCTTTATGTTTCTACTGTTGTATTAAAAACTTTCACTAATTGCTAGAAGATGTTTCACATAACTTGAATTTCTTAAATCGAGTGATAATTTGTTTTGCGGCTATGTTCTTCTTGTGGAATTCTTTTATGCATGTTAATGCAAAAACATTATGTATCGTTTATATAACATAATCAAGTTTTCCATTTTAGATAAGTATGTTTTAGAACTTTGTCGCTAACTTTTTTGATAAATTGCATGTTTTGAACTACATAATTTGACGTTAGTTATATTCCTACCATCACTAACTAATTTTATATTTTTAAAATTCTTAAGCTAGTTCCACTCCCTATATAAACGACCTGTCGGGCGGGCCTTGAGGCTAGTATTTTTATATTTTGTGCCGCCTTAAGTCACGCCTTAAAAACAAAAAAGCTTCGCCATAGCCGCTAAGGCGTGAGGCTTGGTCATGCCGCTACGCCACGCCTCACGCTATCTACGACCTTTGAATTTATCAAACAAAACATAACTATGACTTCTTCAACCTTAAGCTTTTGTCTGAGACATATAAACCATAGGCACCACTGCTCAAACACCGTGGATCAGTCGCCCAAAAGGTCGGAAACCATGGTTACTCAATAGAAAACTTAGTACTAGGGAGATTTTCTGTGAATCGCGAAATATCACTTGTCAGTTGAAGTACTATAACAAAACTACACACGTTTTGGACGGATACAAATACAACAAACTGAAGCTCAATGGTCTAAGTGTGGTTCAATGAAGTCGGCCAAGAAACCTGGGCAGAAAAATCATTTGGACTTGCTCATGAGAATATAATAGATAAAATATTCATCGAGTAGCAAACTTTATGAGGTTTTAAGCTTTACCTTGAGGATATTAGATTTGAGGGTATCATATACTAACTGTGAACCTTAAAGCACCGTACATATGGGAATAGCTGAAGAAGTTCTTCACGACTACGTTTCTGCAAGGGTACGACATTAATGAATAGCTTTTTAAGGTCAAAGTCTAATAAAATGATGATGTGTAAATAAGACACATTTTTACTTTTAAGGTCACATGTAAGCAAAATAAACTAACATACAACCCCGCCTCAGGAAAATTGCAGTACTTCGCATTTTGGGATACTAATGATAAGTATAGCGTTTCCTTTTCTCAGATAGGTTCCAACTTAAAACTACCGGTTTTTTTCCCCTCAAATCAACTATTTAATACTGTATTCTACTATCTATAAACTATATGCTTAATCAAAATTTCACTTACCTTGATGCCAATACATCCATTCACGTCAAGTGTTGTAATTGTGTTTGAGCAGGATTTCGAGAGGGCTTCTAAGCACTTATCAGTTACCCCAACAATTCCAAACAAGCTGCATATTTTTCAACTGTCAATAACAGAAACCATGACAAGTAGCATAATAATTTCCGAAAACAGTTTTTATAAAAATATCTAAGGGCTCAAATATAGTATCCAGATGAAAGCTTTAACACAACAAGTAGAGATTGCAAGACACACGGGTTGAGTGAAAACACTTCTGGGGTAAGACTAGGGGGTTCAGATTGGGTTGGCCCGCAAACACTTTGTGTACATTGATTTTTTTTTTAATTAAAAGTTGAAACGTTTCAATCATTAACAGTAAAACGGTATCATTATTACGAAAACTAAACTTTAAATATTAACAAGTTAACAGTAAAACGGTATCATTATTACGAAAACTAAACTTTAAATATTAACAAGTCCTGTAAAGAGTTTACGAGGTTGTAAGCACTAGCGAAAGACTTTTGGGATATTTCAACCTAATTATCCTTTCATTTCATTATACCCTTTCCCTGACTAACTAAATATTTCTATTAGACTCGTTTGAGATAAAAGACAACAAAACTGATCCAACCATAAGTAACCGGAGGCATTGTTATTAGCGTAAACCTTTACCTAAGATATTCAAGAGAGGTGCAACCTTCAGCAATGGCTATGACGCCCACATCAGTGACCCGCACACACCTTTAAGAAAGATTTAATAGAGCATTAGAACAAAAAAAGATATCATAATATATATTGTGTAATTACGGAGAACAAGAGATTACCATGTCAAATTGAGAGTACGGATATTTTTGCATTTTGCAATACAGAAAAGCCCTTCATCAGATAGATTCTGTTATTAAAAAGTGGAAGCTTAAATTCATTATTAATAGAAACATACTAAACTAATTAAGTCGGTCGTATACCTGGGCACCACAGAGATCTAAGAACTCGAGATGGGCCAAAAGAGATATTTTCTTATAAGCTTCATCTGTAAAGCTAAACAAAATAAAAATAGAAGTCTTTATCAATCACATTGTCCAAAAGGCATGGATGAGTCAACATTTCAATTTGGTCAAGACAATTCTACAGGGTACCTTGAAAGTGCATATAGATTTAGACTTTTGAGACCAGAGCATTTGACCATTACATGCTGCAAACCCCCATCCGTTATCTTGATGCACCTGCATAATCCAGGATCCAAAAATCAAAATGTTTCTTTTTTGAAATTGTCAAACTTGGAAATTTTGAGTTTTGGTGTTATATTGGTCTTTAGATATTGTGTATGTGCAGAAACTCAAAGAATAACATACCGAGTGATATCTAGTGACTCCAGATGTCGATAATTATCAGCCACCATTTGCAAACCTTTATCTGATATACCCTGTTAACCACGAATGATTTTATCAGAAAAATAGTAATACAAGGAGTATGAGAAAACTTAATAATGATATACCTTACAGCCACTTAGGTTCAAATCAACAATATGCTTGCAGTTCTTCACCAGATGTGATATACCAACATCTGTAACCCTGAAGCAAAGTATAGTAGTATCAAAATGCATAACATGAGATATGATAAGAAAATTGAAATTATGTGGAAGTTTATGTACCTTACATTCCAATAAATGGAGATTTTTCTCAAAGACGGAGAGGCTGCGGTTATAGCCTCGATTCCATTGTCAGATACTTTTTGGCACACATTGAGATTTAAATGCTCCAAATTTTGAAGGGAATCTGAAAACTGAAGGTGGAAATGAATCTTTATTTACAAATAATAAGGTTTAAGAAGTGCAATATAACTATAACGAAAGAATACAGACATATACCTTGTTCTTAAGAATGCCTAAATGTTTATCTTCAACGCCTTGTGCAAACTCAAGGATAATCTGTTTTACATGATGATATCTTGTCTGCAGCAGATAAGAAGTTACATAATGAGAGACGACAGATACACAGTTATAAACATATACTATTTAAGCAGAACTCGAATTCATAGGAAAATTGTAGTTTATTTCATGATATGAACATCTTTCAATTTGCATGGTGTTCAGAATTTAGTGACTTAGCATTAGTAATCATGCTTCCCACAGACCCATTAATATTCGTCAAAATTCTTATTTAAACTCGAGAAAGTCTTACCATGAAAGAATTTTTAGCTGCTTTGAAAATATTTTAAAAAGTAAGGGACAATAAACATCAGAAAGACGAACTTGGAGAAGGCTAGATTATTTGATGAAAGCCTAGTAAACATGAACTTAGGAACAAGCATATGCTAAGATCAAAATCCAGATTTTGAAAGACAGGCTACCTCTGTTATTCTGAGTGTCGTTTGAAGAATGATAGTCCAGAGAGAAGAAACAAGAAAGATGAAAATCAAGGAAGAGTACACAGAAACTGGAATTTGGAAGTGTTGTTTTTAGTGTATGATAGTGCATATGTTCTAGTAGTACTGGTAGTAACATTCAAGAGAAGATCTCGTATTATTGGTTTTTATATATAAGACACCATATAACCTTCTTGAATAACTATCAACGAACTGATAGTAGAACGGTCAACTAATAGTGAACTAAGTACAGTTGTCTGTGAAAGATGGCAGAGAGTATGTTCCTCATGATCGTAAACTTGTACTAAACTCAAAGAGAAACATAATTTTACTTTGAAACTGGTGAAACAAGAGGATATTGTAAAGATGGAGACTGGTCAACAGAAGGTGATTAAGCAATCCATGGTGTTATTATGCAAGGAACAAGGAGGGACTATAGTTACTCTTTGAAAGAAGAACCTATAAAGGATGTTGCACTTAAGGGAAAGCTGTCTATAGATAAACCAACTAGTCTATGCCATAAGACTATAAGGGCCTGTTTGGTTAGTCGGAATCGAAAAAACGATGTAATTGAGCGAGTCCTTGCTATTCCATTGTCTTGTTTTGTTGACATGTTGGAATGAAATGAAACGTTTACATGTGTAGTTTGGTACTTTGTAATGAAATAAATGATAATTGGCAAAAGTGTGATTTGATGTCGAGATGGAATGAAAAAAAATGGGGGGTAGCTGTGGAATGAAAATGGCGGTTAAGGGCGTAATGAAATGAATTAAGGAATAAGCCGGTCCATTTCAAAACACAAAAGACATCAACTTTCTGTTCCATTTGTAATCATTCATTCCATTACGACTTCGATTCCAACATACCAAACACTACGCAAGAGATAAGGCCATGTCAGTGGAAGGGGCTTTATTGAATTCTACGGAGTTTCTTGGGAATATGAAATTGGAAAAGCTTAATTTCTGTAAGCATTGCATCTACGGAAAAGCACATAGATTCAAGTTCCACTAAAAGAAACACAACACGGTAGGCACATGGGGACCCTAAAGGGTCTAGTCTCTTTGTGGACAAAGACGCTTCTATTCGATTCTTGATGACTACTCAAGAAGGGCATGGGTTTTTAATTTTTTATCATTAATCATTAAGAGGGGGGGTTCAGAGAATACCAGGGTTAGCAGAAATTCGAACAGAAGGTAAGATTAAATAGCTTAGGAATGTTACTGGATTGTAGTTTTGTTACCACCATTATACTGCAATAGTTTTGCAAACTTGATGTGTATGCTTTCATGCTCTGGTTTACCCAAGAATTTTTAGCTGAAGCGGTCACAACTGCTGCATATTCGATAAACAGGTCACCGTCTTTAGCTATAAACTTTAAAAACTCCTATGGAAGGGTAGACTGAAATGCCTCACAAGCATCAACATCTAAAGGCCAAAGGCGTATTTTCATAGGCTACCCTGAAGAAGTTAAGCGGTACAATCTAAGGAAAAGTGATGATTTTAGACCTAAGATACTGATAAACAGTGATACAGTCTCCAAAGCAGCTAAGTAGAGGCATTCAAACAGAAGTGGAGCATGACTTAAACCAGCCATTACTACAAAAGAAGTGCCAAAACATCATAATCGGCATCAATTAGCTAGACATAGGACTGAAAGGAAAGTTAGACAACCACTTAGATTCAGTCAGGGTGATCATCTTGAAGACTTGAACCACTAACATATGAATGAACCTACAAATTCACTGAACAAAGAAAAGTGGTTTCTAGCAATGAGAGAAGATATTTTATTATTCTTTTGGGAGAAGAATCTCTCTTCAGGAAGTCGACCCTTTTTTGGCTCTAATGTACGCGGCCTAACCGGTATTCCCAAGGCCGTTTCCAGACTTTTCCCTCGCCATCACAAGATATTCACCCAGATTCTAAGACATTTAGGACACCTACCAGTAAGCCACCTTGGAGATAGTTCAATGATGAGGCATAAACTAGTTAGTTGCATATGGCTCGTGTGATCACTCAATAAAAGGCATACATAAGCAAAAGAACCAAGCACTTGGTACAAGGCTAGGTTAGTGGCCCGTGTGTTCACTCAAATGTCAAGTCTTAGCTGCATCAACATGTGACTATCTTTCACCAAACTGTCATCTACGTAATGAGCTATGTTTTCTTTACCTTTAATGTAACAAACAAAATTTTCTTAACCAATGTATGTAAGTGACCTATATCATCAACTAATATGGTGCCACGCACCATTTTACCTGCCATAAAAGGTCACTTGCATAGTTTGTTTAAGAAAAATGGAGTTTGTTACATTAAAGGTAAAGAAAACATAGTTCATTAGGTAAACAACAATTTGGTGAAAGATAGTTACATTTTGATTAGCGAAACTTGATTTGAATTAAGGAAACTAAAACATAAGTGAGAAAAACGATAAAACAAACATAACGAAGAGATATTGAAACAAACCAACGAAAGAGCAGCTATAAGTCTATCTCCAGCATTAGTCATCTCATGAAAATCAAGTACCTAATCAAATCAAATACAATTTAATAGTTTTTACAATTAAAAAGTCATAATAATGTAAAAAAAAGAATGAAATTTAGAGATAGAGATTACCATCCATAAGGAAGGTATGGAGACAAGAGTACGATAAATTGAAGATGAAAGAAGAAGAAGAGAGATGAGATCACGCTGAGGTAAAGAAAGTGTGGTGGTTAAGATCTTCATGACTGTTGTTTCTTGACTCCATTGCTCCTCGCTTTGCCCCATTTGTTTTTCTTCTCATGTGTTTGGAAATGTTTTATTTACGTTCAAAGTAATGGGTAAATACGAGGCGTTTGATAAAACAAAATGATTTAGTGTTGAGTCATTTGCCGTCCTGAATGATTCAAATGCTTTGTATGAAGTTGGTTCTGAATGAAAATTGAGCGTTTGCTGACGGTTCTTAATGAAGGATTTGAACGATATAAAATTATCATTTTAACCTTATGTATAGTCCGAAACGGTTTGTAATAAATAAGACATAATTACATTCATTGTGCTAAGAAAAACGCTAATTGAAATAGTAACATCAACATTTGTATTTTCTTTAAAAAAAACTTTGCTCCAAACTGAGATATATTTTATGCACTATTTATCCATCCATAGTGCTAAGAAAAACGCTAATTGAAATGTTAAACGTTATAAAACCGACATTGAACTTTAACCTATTTACGACCTTTTTATATAACAAATTTTATTTATCAAATATGGAGCGAATATCTATCGATTCATTCAGAAAAAAATGACTGAAAAGATCACCGAATTGCGAACAAAACTAGCTAAATATTGCAATGCTTCTGACATGTGTACTATTTTATAAAAAATGTTGAAGTTTAATATATATTTAAAATATTTACGAAAATAGACTTTGAGATTATCGGTTCGTGGCAAGGTGGGTCCTAACGACTGACAAATAGTACTTGACGTTATCGATCTGTTGCAAAAATAGTCTCGCGCGCTCCGCGACAACGCGTGAATTACGTACTTAGTTTTAAATTCACATCAATAAGGAGAATGAGTTTTAAATAAAATGTATATTCATTAAAATTTGTTGTGGCATACAATTATATTCCATTGGAAATATAGTTAAACTTTTATTGACGTGAAATAGATAAAAATACTTAGGAACGTGAATTATATATAAAGGGCAATATTAGGAAAACTTTGATGCTGAATGGTATTGCTTGGCCACCCTCCAAAATGGATAAGAGCCAATAAGAATCACTCAGCGTATGAAATTGTGGCTAACAAACAAATACATCTCTGACCAATTTAGAATTGTCCTCTTATAAACACCCCCTATGATTTATTTACTCCGGGTTTATACGTTGGGCTAGGGGCGTTGACACAGATAAATGTGGGTTAAAAACAGTTTATTATAAATGTAGGCTAAAAGCGCCTTATTATTTACTAGATGAGTATCTATGCATAGCAACGGGATTTTATAATGGCAGATGGTTGCGATGATAAAAAAAGATTATGCGTTATAAACGAAAAATTATAAAAGTTTGAGGATTTTAGATTAAACATAATGTTTTCCCGGCTCGACCCGGCTGGTTTAACTGGTTGAACCGTTTCCGGTCGAAATACGAGTCAAATTAAACCGGTTTTTATATTTTTGAAACCCGGTTTGACTCGGTGGAATACCGGGTTGACCCGGTGGTCGAACCGGTTGAACTGGTAACCAGATGACCCGATGACTCGATCGGGTCGAATAGAGACCCGGTTTCCAAAAAACATTGATTAATTTTCAAATATAAAATTAAGTTTTCACTTTTCCACTTTCAAGATTTGTTGCTTTTCCTTTTATAGATTACTAGTAGGGTACCCGCGCGATGCGGCGGCGGGTACCCTAATCGAAAGTATTGGCGAGCAATATTTTTCGATTACATGTTTTTCGTGATAACGACTTTATATATGTCGAAAATTTCAAGGAATAACTTTATCGCACATCATTTCATATTAAAATGTCAAGTACATATGAGGATTGAAAGTTGTCTGTAATGAAAACGGTAATGAGCAATGAAGTAGACCAAATTATGAACTCATATCTTATTTGTAGATAAAAAATCATAATGAGACAATATATTTCATGTTAAAATTGTTATCATGTGCTATGATTTATTGGTTCGTAATTATGAGCAAAAGATTATAAGAATGTATTATTTCTTGTTGTGTGATACATAGTGCTCATTTTGAATCCTAATTTATGCAACTTGCAACTTAAATAGAGTAGGAGTTTGTGAATTATATCTTTTAAAAAAGTGACTTAAATAAAACAGTTTATGAATAATATTTTTGAAAAGAAAAAAAATCAGATTTTTGCATTTTTGGTTTTTAATTTCGATAATGATATCATTGACGAAACACCGAATTGAAAAATTCACTTGCAAACATCACTTTAATATTAATTTTTGGACTTCAATGGTATAAAGTTTAATTATTTATAAACATGTTTTGATCAAATTAGTAGTAGGGTGATCATAATGACAACATTCAATTCAAGTTTTATAACCGACGTGCTATATTAACTTGTATAAATGTGCATATAAGTGTGTATTACTTAAATTTAAGAAATATTTAGTAATTAATAGGAGAGAGAAGTACCATAAGCTTTATAAGTTGTACTACCTTCGTCTTACATTAAGTGTCCAGATTGACTTTTTCAAGTATTTTTTCTTCATATTTGACCTTAATTATTTCTTTTTTATGTTATATGTTACTTGATGCAAAATATATGAATTGATAGAGTTTTGAAAGTATTATTCATTGGTATAATATTCATTAAGTATTATATAACGCAAACACATATATTTGCAATCAAAGTTGATGAAAAAGACCTCAAAAAGTCAAACTGAACATTTAATATGGGACGGAGGGAGTATTAGTTAGAATTAAGTTTTGTGCATTTAAGAGTTATACCAAAAGCTTTAAAATTTGTATTACTTAAAATGTTGTATACATTTAATGAGGATGAAAGTACCTTTATACTTTATATGCAGTATAGCAGGGTACCCGCGCGTTGCAGCGACGGGTACCCTGTGATTAAAAAAAATGACCCGAGTCCGGCCCGATTTACTCGTTTTTTCTGGTTTTAACCGGCCTCCTACCTTCCTTTTCAAACGGCTTCTATTAGCTAGGCGAACTGGTAGCAACTCCGATTCTCAAAGAACAGGTTGGTCGAGTCCGATTTTCAAAACCATATGAACTATGAACTTGACATATAAATTTTATGAAACTTTGTGAGTTTAATTAATTTATAATATGCATTTTTCATTTTAAAGTTGTTTTAAAAATAATATTAATTGGTGTATTTAATTAGTTTATACTTATACAAAATGTTTTATTATGTGTATTAATTTAATGTTTAAGAGACATTTAATGGATGAAACATTTGTGTATTTAATGATTGTACTATAAGCTTTATAAGTTGTATTATTTAAAATTAAGTTTTGTGCATTTAAAGATTGTACTATAAGCTTTGTGAATTGTAGTATTACTTAAAACATTAATGAAGAGAGAGAATGCAATTCTTTTTATATATAGTATAGATTAATTAGAAGATTCACAAATTTCTCTTTTTCAAAATTAAAAAGGATAGTTTTGGATACATCGACTCATCTCCGTCATCACGTAAAAAGAAATCAATGGCTGAGATTAAAAACATTTTATTATTTCATCTATTTTTAAAAACTTAAATATCTCATAAACCGTTAATCGTTGAGCGAAAAAAAATATACCATCACGACGAGCATTTAATTATCTTTCTATAGATATCCACTTTGATATATTTTCGACAGACTTTTTTTTCTTCTTTTTTCACCTTTTTTTTGTTTGTTTACGTTTCTTTCGTTGTTGAAACTTTTATGAAAATATCACATGTGATTAAACACTAATTTTAATATTCGTATAATATCACATGTGACTTAACACTAACATCGAATTACTTGTGATTGCATTAGAATTACATATCATATATGATCTAACATTAATATCATATGTGATTTATCAGTAATATTATATGTGATTTAACACTAATGTCACATGTGATTTTATTAATGTTTAATAACATGTGATTTCTCATTCAAGTTTCAACAATAAAAAAAACGTAGAAAAACGAAAAAAACGTGAAAAAACAAAAAAATATATATGTCGAAAGTATATCAAAGTGGATATCTATAGAAAGATAATTAAATGCTCGTCGTGATGGTATATTTTTTTCGCTTAACGATTAACGGTTTGAGAAAAATTTAAGTTATAAAAAAAGGATGAAAATGATTTTGGGTTTAATCTTATCCATTGGATCAAGATGAAGATAGACGGTATGGATTAGTCCTTTTTCATCCAAATAAAGAGTCAAGAGAGAGTGACAAGTCTCCATTTTCCTTTTTCTTTTTTATTTTGCTTTTACTTTTGTCAGTGTTTTTCTATACTATTAAATAGTTGTACACATAACTTTAAAAACTTGTAATGCTTAAAAACTATTTTTTGAAAATCTTTAAAAAGAGGTGAAGGTTCAAAGATGCATTATACGTAGTTTAGATATCTCTACTATATATAAAGATAAAATATAGGGTAAATTATACCGATGGTCCCTGTACTCAGCCCCGTTTACCCGTTCAGTCCCCCGTTTTGAAAATCAATGGAAATGGTCATTTTGGTGCGTGTTTGGTCCCAAGGGATGAAAGGTCGTTAAGTTGCTTCGTTAGTGATGGGTATTATGGTAATTTCGCATAAAAATGTGTTGTTGCAACGTTGGTCCCTAAGACATGGTATTTTTTTGGTACACCTGTACACTTCCCATCACATCACCAATTAATTTTTTTACTATTCACTTCACTTACACATCTCATCCCTATCATTTCACAAGATTATTCTCGCCCAAATCCTATTCCTAGTCTCTCACAAATCACTCACACAAGCATACCTACATGTTTTTATTCGTTCAAACCCTACATGCAGTGGTGTTAGAGGACCAAACGGGATGGAAGCTCCGCAAAAGAAAGTGGAAGGGCACCACCGAGCAACTAATTAAAGATCTCGAATCGGCTTATGGTAATGATTTGAAGCCCTTTTGCTTAAAGTTTATTTTTTTACAAATGTAGTGTTCTTTACTTGTTTTATTGTCGATTTATGAAGTTAGGTTTTGATTTTGAATTTTAGATAATGCACCCAATATGTTTTTGATTTGAATACATCATGGTGGAAAATTTCGAAGGTATCCAGGCAGAATGTATGTCAATGATCATGTCGACATATTTGATATGGTCGATATCGATCTATTTATTGTTGTTGCACTAAACATGATGGTTGTTAAATTAGGTTATACATGTGAATCTGAGCCCCTGTTACATAATTATCTTAGACCAGTCACTATTCTAGATGAAGGGTTGTATGTTTTGGCATGTGAGGAGGATGTTCGTTGCCTGGCTACCCTTGTTAGAAATTTTAAGTTGATTGAGGTCTATATAGAACATGGTGTTACGACTTTAAACACTTACATTAGGGCACCACGGTTTAGGGCAACAATAAAAGAGGTTACTAATGAGCCTGGCAACATTGCACCAATTGAACATAGATCCGAAAAGATGTTGTTCTTGACTTGGCATGATTCTAGTGAACCAACTAAAGAACCTGTTTGTGAGTCTGTCAGACCTAGGTGCTTGCCTCATTATATGTTAACCTCTCCTTCTGATGAGTCTGTCATCACTTATACACAGCTGAGTTGTGTACAAGGAGTTGACACACAAGAGCATGTTCTCCCAATAATACAGTCATAGTTTAGTGACATAAACCTGAGTTTTGTCTCACAGCAAGCAAATGCTAGTCAGGTTATAGATGATGTGATGAGGCAACTATCATTTGAGGAAACATAATTAGATTGAGAGGCAGGCTTTGATGATGTTGCGTGGAGTGGTGTAAAAAGTTATGGGTTAAGTCATGATGAGTCTTTTGGAGTTGATGACTTGGACTTGAACTTAAATGAACCTGTGGACCTAAATGTTTCCCAAATTGAAACACAATCTGAGCTTCCTGTGTCTGAGGAACTAGATGTTGTTAGATCTCGTGAACTTATTGTGGCAGAGGTTAGAACTCAGGAACCCGTTATGGAAGAGGTTAGAACTCGGGAACTCATTATGGAAGATGTTATAGTTGAATATTATGTGACTTCTGGGGAAGATGTTGAACATGGTAATTGTCATGAAGATGAATCAACTCCTAGTGATGGACAGTTCTTCTATGATGATGAAGGAATAGATATTGCATATGAAACTAAATATGATGTTTAGTCTAGTGAAGATGCAGGTACATATGATGATGATGATGAAGATGAAGATTTTTTGTAGATGAAGAGAATAAAATTGTAGAGCCTGATGGTGATGTCCATTTGTTTGGTATTAGCATGGATCTTCTTTTTAAAAATATTGGTGTCACTAATCTAGTACCAGATAATGTTTTAGAAGGAGAGGATGTGAATGTCATTAATGCAGATGGTTTTAACAGTGACCCTGGTAATGATGATGAAACAAGTAATTACAAGAGGAGAAGGTTAGCCGAATTGAGCAGAGAAATAAAAGGTGTTATAAATGTTAGTGGTCAATGGAAGTACTCATTTTACACTGGCCAGAAATTTACAACTGCAAAAGAGGCTAAGGACAGACTCTACATGCATTCCATTGAAAGTAGAAGAAATTTGAAGCTGTATAAGAATGACAGTGTCAGGATAAGAGCAAGATGTGATGGAAAAGTGTATGTATTTATAATGTCACAAGGTACTGGACCAACTGGCCTAAATCGTGGAATGGAAGTTGGGCCTAGTGGATCAAGTGGCCCAAGTACCAGGAGTAAAAAAAGGAAGAATTCAGGTACCAATGATGATAGTTAATCATGTTCTTCTGTTTTAGACGCACATGATAAAGAGGATCTCTGCCCTTGAGTCTTGTATATGGGAAAAGACAAACACATAAAAATTAGTTGGTCAAGACACACAGAGATACACACAAATGCCTTCAATCTAGGGAAATCAAACACTGTACTTACAAGTACTTGTCTGAGAAGATATTTGATCAAGTCAGGGTTAATCCGGATATCCCAGTTAAGGCAGTTCAAGACCAGCTCCAACGTGACTTAAAGGTTTAGACATCTATGAGCAAAGCTTTCAGAGCTAAAGCGAGTATTCTATGCTTAGAGACTATGTTGTTGAGTTATAGGCTACAAACCCTAATATCATTGTCAAGATTGCAGTTGAAAGGAATATTGATCCTTCTTTACCTACTATGGTTTTTTAGAGAATATATGTTTGTTTAAGAGCATTAAAACCTGGTTTTAGGGCCTGTAGAAGAGAGTTGTTAGGCTTAGATGGTGCTTTCATGAAGGGACCATTTCTAGGCTAAGTATTGGCAGATGTTAGACTTGATTCAAATAATGAAATTTACCCATTGGCCTATGCGTTGGTTGAAGCTGAAAGTAAGAGTTCATGGTACTGATTCTTGCAGTGTTTGGGTGATGACATAGATCTGCATCCCAATTTAAATTTCACATTCATCAGTGATAGACAAAAGGTTAGTATTATGCTTCACTTGTTGAATTCTAAACTACTGCATTATATGTATTTGTAACTGATTAATGAATTGGTTCATGTAGGGTATCATTCCAAGCATTAAAAATGTCTTCCCAAGTGCATAACACAGATATTGCTTACGACACATACATGAAAATATGAAGCAAAGATGGTGTGAACATGCATACAAGGATTTGTTGTAAAGATATGCATCTGCTACAAGTGTTAAGGAGTTTGAAAAGTGTATGTTGGAGCTTAAAACGATGAATCCTAAGGCACATTAATGGTTGAACAAGATACCACTAAAACATTGGGCTAGATCTTATTTTTCAGGTAACACATTAATGCAGGGACTAATAGTGTGATTTTCTTAATGCCATCATATTTTTTACTGCTTTTATATTTATGAGTATTAGGTAGACTTGTATAGCATTTAATGATTTTATATTCATGATTTCAAGGTAGAGCTAAATCTAACTTATTGCTCAACAACATCTGTGAGGTCTTTAATGGTAAAATAGTTGGAGGTAGGGACAAGCTAGTGATCACACTTTTAGAGTACATCGGGGAGTATTGCATGAAGAGAATTGTGAATGTATAAAGTGTGATTGATAAATGTACTAGTCCTTTGACCCGTACTGCAACCAGAATCATAGAATCCATCAAGAAAGAAGCTCATTTGATGAAGGTGCAATGGAATGGAATAAATAAGTATCAAGTCTCAAGTTCACTTGGTGATTAGTGTGTTGTGGATGTAGTGACTAGGACATGTTCATGTAAGGAATGGGAATTGACAGGGATTCCTTGTAAGCATGCTATTGCAGCTTGTTGGAATATGGTTGCACCACCCCCAGAAGCGTGGGTAAATCCTTGTTAATAGTTGACTACATGGAAGGAAACATAATCTCACAAGGTAGAACCAGTTAATGGGACCAATTAGTGGGAGAAGTCCACATGTCCAACAATACTTTTGCCACCAAAGCATCATGTCTAGGTAGGCCGACCAAAAAAGAAAAGAAAGAGGTCCAAACATGAGGATGAACCATTTGTGAAAGATGGTAAACTGAGCAAGAAAGGAAGAACCATTACATGTCAATCTTGCATAAACATTGGACACAATAAGGCAACATGCAAAGGACAAGGTCGAAAGGAAACAACAGGCAGTTATTTGACCTTCAAGTTTTAAGTGTGACTTTGATCTAAACATCATGGAACAATTTAAAAGGTCTTTTTTTAGTGTAGGTGGCAACAATGTAGAAGCAAGTGGTAGTGCATCTAGGAAAGCACAACAAGCAGAACCTGCTGTTGGTCAAGATGGTTTAGGTGGATCACGTGTTGGTGCTGTTATAGGATTGTCTGTTGCTGATGGTGCAGGTGATGCGGGTCGTGCAGTTGGTGCAGGTCAGCAGGTGTTGGTGTTGGCATTCAAGGTTCATCCCATAGTAGATGGACAAAGAGAAATGTACAAACAAAAATAATTAGTCCACAAAAAAGAACTCCCACTCAACCTGCAAGTCAACCTTCTACCAGTTTTCAATTGCCAGTGAGTGAAACAAAGAATGCAGATGGAAGAGAAATGGGTGATGGTATACCAACACAGTCAAGTGCAACAGGTGGTGCAAGTGAATGGTCTTTTCTGTAATTCGAAAAACTAATATGTTTCATGAGATGTTATACACAGCTTTATGTGGAAACCAGGTTTGCCCGTTTGGTCCCTATATAATAGTGAATGTTGTTTGTTACACGTGTTACTACGTTTCATAGTTCACTTAATTATAAGATAAGTCAAAGTCATAATTTAGAACATGTCAGTATCATGAGAGTTTATACACACTTGGTCCTTGATGTTATAACAGGGTTTGCCCGTTTGGTCCCTATTTAACAGTGATTGTTGTTTGTTGGTGAGGTGTCATTTTATGCACTTTTTCAGGATCATTTAACCCACTAAATCATGCAAATATATCCAAAATATGTGCTTAATCGTTTCTTTTTGTGTTTTTAGCACTTGGATGGCTTTTAGAGGAAATACACGTGACTTGGGCTCATTTGGAGAAGAAACGGACAAGATTACAACTCTACATTCAAGGCGAAGATGATTATTTCTTACAGATCATGCAGACGGCGTCAGAAATAATGGCGACACCATCTCGATTACAAAGGGACGACATCAGGATTGTTTGCGACGGCGTTAGAACGTAGCCGACTTAATGAAACCCTAGAAGACTCGGCGAAGCAACGACGTCAAGATTCCAGCGACGTCATCAGGATTATTTTTCAATATATACAAACCCCAAATTAGGGTTTTAAGTGTACAAAAAGTGGGACTCGAAGGAGAACGAATTATGTCAGATTTTGGGAGTATTTTAGGGTTCCCCAACCCTCTTGTATCATCATTAATTGCATGTTTTCATCTGGTGAAGTTCTTTTATCCGTTAATCTTTCAATATGTCTTATTGTTTAATTGGTTATTGTTCTTCGCTCATATTTAACATGCTTGGCTAGATCTTATAGTGTTTGCTTATGATTGCATGTGAATTAATATTTAGATCTTAATAATATTGCTTCTTGTTGATGTGTGTGCGTGTTAGGCTCCAGAACACTAGCTACTTAATTGCCTACGACGATGCCTAGAGTAATACGATTGTTTGGAAAGGATTTCATCGGTAATAGTCTTTATACTACCTTACCCATCTATAGATGACCACCTTTTAATTATTTTAATGGCGTAATATACTCTTAGGGGCCTTGTAATAGTCGTCATACTACCTTACTTGTGCGTTGCCTTTATGGAATATTACGTAGACGGCTTTTTCGTGTAATTCGTCATGCTTTTAGGAAATACTTACACATAACATCACAAGTGTGGCAAATCAATAGAGTTAGGAGAAGCATACTAAGGATCATGCATAATTAAGTAAACACTTCTATTTACCTATACGAGTTTCCACCATTAGCTTAGATTAATTAGTTAATTAGATAATTAGTTAAAATCAAACCACCTTCAAACCCAAGATTTTAATTGCTTCTTAAAATATAAAAATACAAAAATATTGTTCTTTCAATCTCTTAGACCTTAGTTACATTTAGTTCAAACCTTCCCAACTTATTCTCCAAGAGAACGATAACAACCCCCGAGTCTTGCCTATACTACACTACAACGGTTAGGTACACTGCCTAGGGAGTTGTAAAACTTAGTGCATCTACAACAACCGCATCAAAGTTTTTGGCGCCATTGCCAGGGAATAGTTAGGTTTTGAATTCTATTTAGCTTAGGTCTACTCGCTTGATTCCTATCAAGTGAGATTTTAAATTTCTCGTCAAGTAGCTTTCTTGTAGCCTATCTTTTCTTTGTGCCCTTTGTTTTGTAACCTCTTTTCGTTGACCTCCATGGGAGACGAAAATCCTCGCCGCACCTTAGGAAATTACTGCCAACCTATCCACGAGGGCTATCGAAACACCATTGCGATCCCCAATGGGAACAATGTGGTGCCTCTACGATTCGACACCATCCGGTTGGTGCAAAACGGATGCTCATTCCACGAACTTCGGTCCGATGATCCAAATCAACATCTTAAGGATTTCTTAAAACTTATGGACTCACTTAACGTTAATGTTGACAATAAGGAAAGGACGCGTCTGCGTTTATTTTAATTTTCCCTTCGAGATCAAGCTAGTAATTGGCTTGAATGTCTCCCCGCGGGATCCATCTCCACTTGGGAGGATCTCACTACTCGTTTCCTTGCTCAATTCTTTCCACCGGGAAGGACTTCTAAACTTCGAGATAACATCTTGATGTTCCAACAACACCAAGGCGAATCTTTCTCCAAAGCATGGACTCGGTTCAAGGACATACTACAAAAAGTCCCTAATCACGGTATCGATCTTTGGCTCTAAGTTCAAATCTTTTATGACCATGTTAATCCCATCACAAGGCAAACCATTGATCAAACGGCTGTTGGTAAGTTACGTGATAAAAACGCTGAAGAATCTTAGGCATTATTAGAGGACCTCGCCCTCTATGACAACGAAAGTTGGAATGACCTAAGAGATTTCGCTAAATCGGTCAAGGCAATCTCTTTGCCTCAAGATGTCCCGAGTACATCCGACTGTCGTCTCATTGAGCTCGAAAATCAAGTCCAACGCTTGATGGAAGCTCATCTTGCTCCTAACCAATCCGTTCAAGTGAACAAAATCGCTTCTTCATGCGAGATTTGTGGTGGTCCCCACGACACTCAATTTTGCATGGAAAATCTCGAGCAAGCTTTTGTTGTATATGTATCCTCGCGTACCGACGAAGCGGGAGGTAAGTGATTCACTTTCAAACCCGAGCAAAACAATCTTCGTGAACCTTATAATCCGTCATGGAAAAGTCACCCAAACCTTAGTTGGAGGCAACCTCAAAATTCTCAAAACAATTTTTCAAACCCACCTAATCGTTTCAACCTAACGATTCATTCCCGAACCGATCCTTCAACAACAATCCTTAAAATTTTAATCCATTAAATCTAGAAAGATTGGTATCTAACTTTATGACATCTCAAGCCGCTAGGATATCTAAGTTTGAAGCCAATTTCAAACAATACCAAAGCGAGATGACCAACAAAATAGACACTTTCTTGAAGGCCTTCAATGACCGAATGACGGGAACACTCCCGAGTGACACGGTAAAGAACCCGAAGTTGAATGTGAATCCCACTTCAACTTCGTCTGCTCGTTCTTACCCAATGGGGGATCCTCAAAGTTCCTTCAATTTTTTCAAATCAGTCAATGCTATCCAAACGTGTTTCAAATCAACTACTAACATCCAAAAGGACCAATTACAAGTCAAAACTCTAATGGTCAATGAAGTTGAAACACCAAAATTAAAAGAACCCGAAAAAGCTCTAGAAGATGAATTTGCGGATTTGCATCTCAATCTACCAGTTCTTGACGTTCTAGCTCATGTTCTCATGTACGAAGCTCTCCTAGATAAATATATAGAGAATCTTGGGTTAGGCAAAAGTGGGTCCGCTTTTGTCCAAGGCGAAACGCCAATGATGATGAAGAATCCCGGATTATTCATCTTACCTTGTAGACTATAGGACTCCAAGCCTTTTGATACCTTAGCCGATTTAGCGTCAAGTGTGAATTTAATCCCATTAAGTCTCTTCAAAAAGCGTAAGATAGGATTATTAGAAGAGACCGAAGATGTCCTAGGGTTAGCGGATGGAACTAATTCGTGTCCCTTAGGAATCGCGAAATATGTAGAGGTCGACGTAGGAAAGTTAAAACTTTGTGAGGATTTTTACATTGTAGACATGGAAAGAGAACATACTTGCCGTTTACTAGTTGGAAGAGGATTTTTAGCAACCGCTAGTACCGTCATAGATTGTAAGAAAGCCAAATAGCGGTAGGAGAAGGAACCACTAGGTCGATATTTGGTGTTAAGGAAGTTGACTTTGGAGAAGAACATATACCTTATTGGACCATCGTAGGAAAACGTGAGTCTTACACACCTCGAACTAGTACGGATGGAATAAGTGCCCGAACCCCTTATTATGAAAAAAGAGACTTTTTAGATAACCATTTACCCAGAGAATGGGAAATATCTAGGGATGTCGAACTCAACCCTTTTAAGGATATCTTGGTATTTACGAAGATGATAGAATTCTTAGGAGCTATACCCATTAATTTGAAAAGAAACATGTGGGAATCGAAAGATCTAATCGAAAATAAGATAAGATTGGAATAGGCCACCAAAGGAAGGAGATGGTGCGTGGCACATTAGGATTGAATTGATTGACCCCGATGGAGAAAAGTTTGATAGAGCATTTCAATCAATTCCAACAACTAGGAAACTATCCATAAAAGAATATCCAAGAGATATCCTCGACTTGGATCAATTTAATGATTTCTAGGCGTGTGACCCCGAGTCTAGCTAAAAGACACTCTAATAAACAAAAGCGCTTATTGGGAGGCAACCCAATTGTTTAATTCTTGCAAATTAGGTGTGTCGTATGTTTTAATCCTTTATCGTTTATTTTAAATGTTTGAAAATAATTATGTAATCATGCTTTGTTTTGTCTTTAACTTCGTCTTAATTGCAATCAAATGTATTTTGCATAATAAGTGTAAGGGAATATTCGGTTAATAAGAACCATTCAAACATGTTAAATAAATAATTTAGATTAATTCACGTCTTGTGTGTTATGTCTTGAGTCATATGACTGTGTTAATTATTTTTATGGTTCATGCAGTAATTTTGCACGAAATAACTAATGGGACTTACGTGCAGAAAATTTTCCAAGAAAGAAATTTTTTTCTATATAGAAGCTGGAGCCGGCGTCAGGATTAATCCTGATGGCGTCGCCAACCCAGCTACAGTAAAATTCGTATTTTTTTTAATTTTTGAAAATTAATCTTGTATAATTTCTGGAATTTGTGATTTTCCTAAAACCTGTAGAAAACCACGATTACATTAACATATTCATCCTATCTTTATTGCTTTCGTAGTATCAAAACCCTCATTCATTAAGTTGTATATTATCATTGCGTTGATTTTACGCTAGGTATAGTTGTATCTTATTTTTGATTTGCAGGTTATATTTGATGAGGAGAAGCCCAAGAGTTCTTAGGAGTTTCATGTGGATGATTCTTGGATGACGATTTAGCCGGGATCATTTGTTTCTTCTCCATTATTAAGCAAAACCAGGGGAGTACTAGTTTGTTTTTTCTTTTTCTTTTATTTGTTTTACGGGTTCTTTCAAGAACATTGGGGACAATGTTCATAATAAGTGTAGGGGAAATAAGCCTTAGAAACCATTCCTTCATTTTCCCTTGCTTTGTCCTTAAAATGATGAGTAATATACCGAAACATAGCGTAAAAGATAATTTTGACCCAAATTTAAAAAAATTTATGGCACATACTGGTGAAACTTAGTACTATCAGCGTCTCATTGGATAGAGATTTATATGACTAGCACAAAAACCCTACCATTAAAAAAATTCCACCTCAAAAATGTGAGGTTCGCTCCTAGATCTTTAGGAAATCAAGCATCCATCTTTGGTGCTTAAGATAATTTTTACCTTTAGCTTTCTCAAGTTAAGGATTTGAGCAATCGCATGTGTCGCGTTTATGGATTTGTCCATGCATATGTGGTTTTGTCGCCTTTTCTGGAGCATTGATATCGGTTCAAATTATATGAGAGTGTACCGGTAGTATATTAAATTCTAGAACTTACTTTAGTAATGCATCCTGAGTCCGCAAGTGAAATCGCACTCGTGTGATTAGGATTTGCTAAATGATAAGAGACATTAGGATTAACCCTTGTTTTAAACCTGAATTTGTTATTATGGTCACCTCGATCATATAACTATCCCGACACCCTTGCTTCGCACTCATCTTTAGTGCGAGATCCCCCTAGTATATCCCTCTGAGCCTATCCTTTTTATTTTCTTCTATTTATGTATTACGGGACGACCAAAAAGGGATTCCTAGGAATTCCTAAATAGACTATTCTGAAAGTATGTAGTACTTGAATTTTGTTACCCTCACACCAATTGTTACACCCAAATCGCCTTAGCCTTCTTTGTGTGTACTCGCTTTTAGTACATTATTGTTTTAACCCTAGTTGATTATTTGAGTACATGGTTGCTAAGTCGTTATCTTTGTATATACAGTTTTGGGATGATTGGGATTCATGGTAGTATTTATTTTGCGGAAGAATGGGGAAGAAAAGTGAAGTCATTACCCCCATGTTTGTTTGATATTCTCCATGTTATTTTGATCCATCTCAATTCAGGTCATTAGATTAGTTTATGCCATTGAGTATTAAAAACTCAAGTGTAGGGGTGTATTTATAAAACCCAAGTCATGTATTATTATGTTTAAGCAAATGGCAGGGCAAAAGTGTACGGAAAAAAGAGAAAATAATATACTAATGATTTAGAGTATTGATTCAGAGTATTCTATCCTCTCCCAGTTAGTTCTAAAACTCATTTGTAGTTTGCTGTTTGTATTTGAGCTTGGGATTTGTCTAATGCCATTTGTTTTTTGTGCCTTTGTGCTATGTTAGGGATGTGTCCTAACTGTTTTCATCACATTGGTTTGCAGTGTAAACTTTGCCTTTTGGCTCTTTTCTTAATGAATTTACATTTAAGAAAAAAAAGACAAAAGAAAAAAAATAAAAATAAAAGATTAAAAATGTATGGGCTGCCATTTTGCTTATGTTTATGTTTATCATAGATCTTTGTCCGAGTGTGGTATCGCATACGTTTTCATTTCCATTATTATTATCTTACACCTACACACCACAACCCTTAAAGACCTCTTTGATAATAATTCATAGGTGCTTATGCCATAGCGGTGGAGGTTTGATCCTTTATCAAGCCTATGGTAATTTATGTGCTATGACTGGTAATGAGTGTTAAATTTTCTGTTTCCCATATTATTATAATTCATTATACACCCAAGAGAAAGAGAGAATCCAAACACTTATTGTGAGGTGATAGTGTATAATTTTCATGCTTTTAACTACGAGGTCTAATTGGTTGTGCCATAAACATCTTTAAAGAGTAGGTTAAATGCCCCCAATAGTGCTATTATCTAGGTAGAAAAGCTCAATTGCTTGGGGACAAGCAAATCCCAAGTGTATGGGTATTTGATGATGTGTCATTTTATACACTTTTTCAGGGTCATTTAACCCCTTAAATCATGCAAATATCTCCAAAATATGTGGTATTTGATGAGGTGTCATTTTATGCACTTTTTGGAGGAAATACACATGACTTTGGCTCATTTGGAGAAGAAACGGACAAGATTACAACTCTACATTCAAGTCGAAGATGATTATTGCTTACAGAGCGTGGAGACGGTGTCAGAAATAATGGCGACGCCGTCTGGATCGAAAGGGACGACGTCAGGATTGTTTGCGACGGCGTCAGAACATAGCCGACTTAATGAAACCCTAGAAGACTCGGCGAAGCGATGGCGTTAGGATTCCAGCGACGCTGTGGAAAACTAGAAGGGGGGTTGAATAGTTTTACCGCTTTTTAATTTAGTGAATAGTTTGTTTATAAAAACTTAGATTCGACTTTATGTGAATTCACAATGTGCACAATATGAACAATTTAACTAACCAAATAAGTAATGACAAGATATGAAATAAATATACAAGGCAAGAGATGAGAGATAGAAAGATCAAACCACAACACAAGGATTTATAGTGGTTCGGTAACGAAGCACCTCTTCGCCCTACTCCACTCCCCAAGCACCAAATTCGAGAATTTTCTTTACTATGTCAACAAGCTCCCTTTAGGCGGAGAAAACCATACACAACTAAGCTTACATCGATTTCTGACACTAAGCCAAATGTCGAGTTCTAATCCTAGCTAGAACCAATCTATCACAACGAACCACACTACTTCTCAACAATTCACAACTTCACTTCACCACACAACTTTTTCTTCACTTCATAACTTCTCTACACTTCACAACTTCACTTCACAACTTTTCTACCCTTCACAACTATTCTATACTTCACTTCACAACTTCACTTCAACTAGATACTACCTTGATCACACCTATCTAACACTACTTACTAAGATCACCCCGATCTAACTATACTTACAATGATTACTGGTATGTGCTATTTTACACATACCTTTTACCATGAAAAACGACCCCAAAAATACCAAAAACATAGAAAAATGCATTGTATATGTGTGTTTTTGTGTTTGTGTATGTGCAGGTACCGGATATCAAGAAAAGGACAAAATAAAGACAATAACAGACAAAACCGGGCACGAGAATGGAAAGAGCGCGAAAAACTGAAGCCGAAGGCATATTTGAGTTTAATGGGCCAACCCGTACCCATTTTACTAGGCCGGGTCAGCCCAATAACTCTTATACTAAAAACCTTATAAGCCTATACCCATTTATAAGTAATAAGCTCATAATCCTTTTACCATTCTTTTTCAGCCCATTTTACTAATCCTAACCCTTTTATCCTGGCCCATATAATCAAACCCGAGCCCAACAACTCTTTATACATTTGGTCAAATATCAAAACACGAGTCAACGCCCCTAAAATAAGAAAAACACTGTTTATCCCGTTTCCCCCCTTTCCCTCCATTTTTACTTTCACCACACAAGGTAAACTCAAATCCATATACACGCATCAAAGGCTTCTAGAAGCCTTTAGACTGACACTTCTGACACCTAGGGGAGCCACGCCGGTAATCCATGACATTTGATTGGCTAAAAAACGTGGCACACATTCCAACGGTCAAGATTAAAGTTTAGAAACGGTTATTGATGGAAGGCTAGGATTAAAAGCTCAAGACGCTCCTGAGAGCCTAGAAGCTTCATCATTCAGCTATAAATAGGAGAAGGTTCACACAGATTAGGGATATCTAGGGTAGGAGTAGCTTAATTTAGTTTAGTAGCTTATTTTTAGCTTATTATTGTTTTCTCAATGTAATTTCCTTTTAAAAGCAGTGTAATCTCTTTTGAATTTAATAAAATTCTGTTTTCATTTAAATTGTTACTTAAATTCTGTTTTATTATCAAGCAATCATGGTTTTAATGTGTTAGATATAAGCTCAATAAGCTCACTTAAGCTCCTTACCTTCTAATCCGTTGCTTATTCAGCTAAGCCTTCTAAAGCTTAGCTGAATAAGACAAAATTACTTTCAAATTACCATAAATTGTTGAATAAGCCATCTAGAAGATAAGTCAAATTTGGATGGACTTATAGGCTTATTCTTAGCTTATTTGATAAGCTAGCTTGTAGATTAAGCTCATTTGAGCACCTTTAATCCCTGTTTAGAGCAAGGGATCAAGTAAGTTTCATTTTAAACTTTTATAGCTTTAATTCTGTCTTATTGCTTAATGCTTATTGCTTATTTGCTTATTTGCTTTTGAAATGTGCTTATTGTTGTTCTACACTGTTTATCTCATCTTATTATTGTGTTATGATCATGTTTTATGCTTAATGATAGATTAGATCTAAGTTTTCATGATTTAGTTTTAAAATTGTCAAAAACCTATAAAAATTAGCATAGTTAGATAGCTTATTATTCTGGCTTATTTAGTTGTTTAAATCTGCTCAGTAGGTTCATATTTAGCTTATCAACATCTGGTCTTAAGAGTTTAAGCTCTGAATCTGTAATTTGAAAGCTAAAATTGAGTTTAAATGATTTTAAGGGGTGTTTGGCATAACTGCTTATTTGAGCTTATTGGTTTATTCAGAGCTTTAATTTAGCTTAATAAGATTTAGTTAGCATTAATTAGCATTTCTCTTAAGCTGTTTTTAGGTTAGAACATATTTAGTTTTAAGCATCATGTAGTCAGTTCAAGTTATTAGTTGATAATCTATCACTTTTCATCTCTTTTTTCTAGCTTATTTGGTAAATTTGTTTTCTTAATTTTTGCTTATTGGTGATCTATTAGACTAGTGCTTAATCTGTTTGAGCTCTTTAGCTTTTCATTTAAGCTTTTTGAGCCTTAATCTTAAGCTGCTAATTAGACTTTAAGCTTAAAAAGTCCAATATAAATAGGATAGTGCAGATTTCTTATTAGTTTAGCTTTACTTAGTTGGATGGTCTAGCTTATTCTAGTGCTTAAGTGTGGTTTAATTTAGCTTATTTATCTTCAATTAGATTAGTTTAAAAACTCTTTTCATGAATTAAGTGCTAATTAGATTTAATTCAGCTCAAAAGTTAGTTTTGAGTTTTTAATAGGGTGTTTGGCACAAACCTAGGATTTACGCTTAAAACTTATTGAGCTCTGATATCTTGATTAGTCAAGTTGACTTAGCTTTTCATCTGTTTAAAGTTGCTGCTTTTCATAGTGCTAATTGAGTCATAAAAATAAGCTTAAAAAAATCTTTGAGGTCTAGAAAATAAAGTAGTTGCTGTCAGCTTCTGTGGCTTATTAATCCAACTTAGTGGCTTATTCTCAGCTTATTTGTGCTTTCTTAGTTTAGAACTTAGTCTGTTTGTAGCTTATTAGCCCATCTAGTTTTTGAGCCCTCAAATTAAGCTGAAAAATAACTCTTTAGGTCTATGTATAATAAGTAACTGCGAGAGCAGCCAAGTAGTTTTCCCCCTTTCACTACGAGGACTATTTGGTTGTAGCTGAATTTATGATTTGATTCTATTAGGTCCAACAATCGAGGTCATAACTGTTTTTAGCTTTTAATTATCTTCTTAGCTTATTGAGTCTTAAAAGTTAAGTTTAAATCTGTCATGAATCTAAAAAGCCAACAATTTTAGTTGAGTCTGTTAGATTTTCAAAGTCTTTTTTCTAGCTTATTTTTAATCCAATTTGCTTAATTCTTGGTTTTATATGTTCTTTGGTTGTCATAGTCTATCTAATTTTAGCCCTCAACTTATTTCAAAAGCTTATATGGTCTAGTAATTAGCTTAAAGTTAGCTTTTCTTCATCTTAAACTGTCAGTTTTAGCTAGGTTTGATTTTAGCTTTTAAGAGCTTGTTGGCTTAGCTTATTAGTTAATTTCTTGTTATTTGTGCTTATTAGGTTTAGCTCTTAGTTTGTTTGCTTTTTTACATTGGCTTTTAAGTTCTAAATCCCAAAATCAGTTAGCTCATAAGCCATTTAGTGTTAATTAAGCTTTTCTGTCATCTTTAAGTGCTTATTCTGTGCTTATTATTAACTTTTAGAAAAAAGTCTTAGTTATAAAATTTGCTTATTTTCATGTGCTCTTTCAGTTTTTCTAAAAAGATTTTAAAAATAAAAAAAATAAAAAAAGAGGAAGCCACAGGTTCGAACTTGTGACCTTCCCCTCCACACACAAGCACACTTATAACACACATTCTTAACCACTCGCCCTTGGGACCTTTTCAAACATGTTTTGCACATTAAATTACTTATAGTCTCTTTTGAGTTTTGCTTATTCGAGCTTAAGTGCTTATTTCCAGCTTATTGGTTCAGCCAAGTTTCCGGTTTTTAATTTTCTTAGGATCTTTATAGCATAAAATATTTTTACTAATTTTTTCTGATTTTTAGAATTTAGTTTGCCATTTTTAACGTTTAATTTAGAATAATTTTGTTTCTAATTCATAATAAATAAATGTAACACCCCCATTTTTACAATATAGCAGCGGAAGCTAATCTGGGGTATTACTTCATGGATACAACAATCATAATCATAGAAAACAACTTTAAAAGAGACGTTGTTGGAAAAATTTAGTTATCATTCATTATAATCAGAGTTTTTACAAAATGCAGGTCCCAAAATCTAAAACATTATGTTTGAATGATAACAGTTCAGCCATCTTCGAGTCCATGCCACTCCGTACCGCGACTTGCTCAATTACCTGAGATAAACATGCTAAAAAGGGTCAACACAAAGGTTGAGTGAAATTCATATGTTTGAAATGTAATAATTGAATACAGGTTATTATATGGAAATATTGGCATTACTGGGATAATTATCATGGAGAACATTTAATATCATGGAGAACAGTATTATCATGGGAAAACAGTTGAATATTATCATATGGTTGAATGCAAGTCACTATAATGGTAATAATTGCAATGAATACAATTATCATGGAAAATAGTTGAATATTATATGGTTGAATGCAAGTCACTATAATGGTAATAATTGCAACGAATACAATTATCATGGAAAATCAGGGTAACATTATTATTGTGTGCAGGTAACGGATATCTAAGAAAAGGACAAAACCGAAGCCAAAAATGACAAAACCGAGCACGAGAACGGAAGAGCGTGAAGCAAAAGTCAAAATCAAAGTCAAAAAGTCAAAGTCAACCAAAAAGTCAACCCCGACAAAGTCAAAGTCAAAGCCGAAGCCGTAATCGAAGAAATACTTAATGGGCCCACCCGTACCCATCTAATGGGCCGGGTCCAGCCCATTAAAGTATTATAGGAAGACCATTACCAATAAACAAGCCCAATTCTCCTTTTATAACACTCGGCCCAATTTCAAGCCCAAACAATCACTTAACAGCCCACACTATAACTGTTAAGTCTGTTAGCCTACAAGGACCATCCATGCAATAAGTCTATATAACCTCAGGGACTAAAATTGCCAAATCCATATTTCATATACACCACAAGGACCTTCATTGCAATACAACTATACAAATTAAAGGGCCCTTATTTTTATACCAAACCCAAACCTTTACCCTGTGATATAAAAACACTGTATATCTTCCCCACATTTCCTGCCAAACCCTTTTGGCACTATTCACCCTTCACTTTCCTTCTCCTCTGCAACAACACAACAAATTTCATTAAAACCCTCAACCCCACTCCACAAATGGCTAAACGCCACCTTGGCAATCCCATAAACCCCCATTCGTCAAGGGTAAATGACAAAGATTGAAGGGTTAAGATCAAAGGGCTTGCACACATCATAATCATGGCTGAGTATGAAGACTTTGAGCTACTCACACAAGAAGCACAGCTGCCTTATGTCTTATAAAAGAAACACACATAAATATATCCTAGAACCTTCTTAGCTTTTATATAAATAGGACCTTGTAAGCCCATAGGAGGCTTCTAGTTAATTTTTAAGCTTATTTTACTTAATGTTTTATTTATTGTCTTTTAAATTCCAAGCTTTGAAAATTTAAGATAATGAGAGAAAAGTTTTAAGGTAAATTTTTTAAAGATCTGATTGATCACTTTACATAACCTATTAAGCTTTTTAGAGCTATGATGCAGCTTATTAATCTAACCAAAAGACTTCACTAAGCTTTAAGCTTCTTAATCTTTGCCTTTGTTTACTGTTTTCAAATCTTTAAAAACAGTTTTATTTCATAAAAATCCCTAAAAATACCAAAAAGAATACTCATTATGAGCAAGGTAAAATTCTGGATGGCCTTGGGTAGAGCTTAAATGGATAAGCATTAGCTTTGTGTTTTGAAATGAATTGGGTCAACGATCAAATCATAAAAAGCCCTAGACTTTATGTGATTTTCATTATTCCACTTTAGCATAATTAACCGTACACATGCTTATTTCTGCTTATTCACTGTTTGTATTTGCTTATTGTTGTTTATTTATGATATTAAATGGTTATGTATGCCTTCTTGTAGCTTAGATATCATTTGAGCAAGTTTTCTTAAAATCTGTCTATTTTAGCCTTTGAAATTGCATAATTTGTTCTAGCTTAATTGAGTGCTTATTGGTTGTTAAAATTTGCTTAATGTTGTCTTTTTAACTTATTTAACATCTGGTATTTTGAAAATTCAGCTTAAATCAGTCTTAATCTCTTTAAAAATGCTTTTGAAAAACTTAAAGGGGTGTTTGGTTTAAGGGTCAAAATAGGTCAAACTTTGTAAAAAAAACGTTTGGGTCACATGATAAACTTTGGCACGCTTTTCTTGAGGTTCAACTAATCTGTTTGAGGTTTTTACGTTAAAAGCTCATTTTAAAAGGACTTTATGGCAAAAGATGTTTGAAACTAGTGAGAATTTTTGTTGTACAAATCAGCTCATATGGTTTGAACTTTGCTTATTGAGTATTTGAGATTGTTTTTATGCTTGTTTAAGTGTAAAAACAAGTTTTGAACCAAGGGTTTCAAGTCTGCTAGTGTAGTTTTGTGTTTTATTAATCTGTCAAAAAAAAATTGCTAAGTGTGGAAACTTTATGAATATGTTTTTTTTCAATTGGCTTTTTAAGGGCTTATTTGAGTTTTAAACTCAAATCTCTTTGCTGATTAATATAGCTTATTGTTCAAGCTTTAAGGGCATATAAGCCCTTAAGCCATAAGGATCTACTAAGGGCTAAGATTAACCCCAACAGTGCCCAGTGGCTGTTTGGATAAGCTGAATATTTGGTGCCATCTATCTTAAAGTGGGTTATCTGTGCATATTTATATGGTTTCCTGCTATTTTTTTGAGTTCACCAATCATGCCTTATTAGGCAGTTTTTGTCTGTTTTTGGTCATTTAAGCTCGTTTTTAGAGGTAAAAGATATGTGTAATTAAGCACTTATCAAACAACACCAATGTTTCTAACATATAGCAAAAAAAAGGAAAAATACTAAAGTTCAATCAACTAGTAATATAAAAAAACATACTTAAAAGCATAATACTAAAGATCATTCATTAAACATAAAAATTGTGTATAAAACAAAATCTTGCATACATCAAAATGAAATAATATGCTTGAAGCATATTGATCACAACATACATAAATAAAACTACAAAGGTTCTAATTTGTCTATATTGCCATAGGAAACCATTAGACTTGCTTGCAAAATTTTGAAAACGAGAAAGGTGGGCATTTAACATACTTAATTAGTAGTTAGTGGAGAGTTTGGAGCGGAGGTAGTTGTTGGAGGGTAGTCACGTTGGACTTGAAGTGGTGGTTGTGGACGAGTAAGAAGAAATTCAATCTAATTAAGATCTTCACTCAAGGTTAGGAATTGTTTTTGGTTAAAGATGCAACAAGGACAATAACCAACATGATGTTCAACTTGATTTAAGTTGAGGGTGTGAGGCAAGTTTAGAGAATAGGGTGATGAGGATGTGTTACGTTAGGAAAGATGCATGGCTAGAAGGTTTGATAAGTCTTGAAGTTGATTAATGTCATTCATGAGCATTTCTCTACTTGGAGATGGAGGTAGTGGTAGTTGAGTTTGCTTGTCACCTTGAGGTGAGGATAGAGTTTGAGCATGAAGCACACTAGCAACATGTGGGTTGATGAGTAAGTGAGGAAATGAGGGTTGTGTGTGTTGAGTTTGATTGACACTTTGTGGTGGAATGAAAGCTTGTCCAACATTAGTGTCACAAGAATCACCAAGTGGAAGTGAGTGAGGTTGTAGTGAATCATGGTTTGAGAAATTGGTAGGAGGGTTTTCTTGTGATGGTTCTTTGAGAGAATATTGTGGTTTAGGCATTGGTGTAGGCAAGTTAACATCAACCTCATTGGATGTGTTACAATAGCTCAATTTCTTTCTCCATACGGGTCTTACGGACATTTTAGCAACCCTTGAAGGTTTGGGTAAAGGTTTGTGAGGGGAAGACATTGGAGAAGACAAGTTGAATGTGGTGATTATGTTGAGGATGGGGGTTTATTTATAATAGGAAGATGATGTGATGATGGATAGATGGACATTGTTAGAAAACAAATCCAAGGAATGTTTGTGAGTATTAGGAAATTATAGATGGGTCTATGTGAAAGAGGGTCAAAAAGGAGAAAGAAACAGTAAAACTTGTGCATCAGGTGGCTGGCCCCTTTAATTATATGGCCGACCCCTTTATCATTAAGGGGACCGCCCCTTTGAGTTAAGGGGGCCGCTACCTGGAAAAGTCCAAAATGTTCAGGTTTTTGTTTTCTTTCAGGAAATGGTAAAAAGGTGGACTGTTTTGTGGCCATTTTGCAGCAAGTCCTAATTTCTATAGCAATCAAGACTATAACATTTAGCAAGCAAGAATATGAGCATGCAAAGTCCTAATTTTGTTTAATAGCAATCAAGACCAATAACATTTAGCAAGCAAGAATATGTGAATAAGCATGCAAGGAGTTAAATAAAAATCTATAATGAAGAGCATATTAATTTGAGTATTAGCAAATAGTTGTAATGCTCTTAAAATTTCTTTAATTTAGAGAGGTGGGTTGTAAACATATCAAGTAAGATTTATGTTAAAATTCTAGTGTCTGCCTATATGTGACAAATGTGGAGTGACGATTATTTCGACTCTAAGACAAGAAAAACCTAAGAAATAATCCAAGTGCTCCTTGATTTAATTTTGCTCAATCAAGAGTGTCAAAAAATATATATTGGATTATATATTCCGGCAACAAGTGTGAGATCGTTATGTATGAATGGAAAATGTTTTTAGCATATATCAACGATGTATGAAAGTAGATTTTCATGAATTCCTAGATGTGAGAAGAATTTTTGAAAAATAGATTGGGACTTATACATACATATATTAAGTTGAGAAGCTTAAACCTTGGCAAAACCGAGGTTACTAATACGTAATTTTGTATAAAGGTTATCTTTTGAGAAATTCCCAATCTTTGATTTTGTGCAAAATAGAATCCTAGACTCAGAGTTAAAAAGAAATAAAAACTTTTTACAAACTACCAGATAGCCGGTCCCCTTATGTACATGGCCGGCCCCCTTATCATTAAGGGGACCGCCCGTTAAGAGCTAAGGCGGCCGCCCATCTGACGAATTAATTTTCCTAATTTTTTGATTTTGGCATTTTAGTTTTGATTTTAGTTCATTGTTCTTGTTCACTTTTAAGTACCTATCAACCATTTATAGGGATGAGATTACTTAATAAGTACTTAATCAATTTGTTCCATCATTCCTAGACCTAGACGTAAGTAATTAAAAGGCTCACATTTAAGGGGTTTGGTTAGAATATCGGCAATGTTATCTTTCGATGAAACCTTTTCTATGGAAATATTCCCTTTTTGAACATTGTCACAAAGGAAATGGTGACGAATCTCAATGTGTTTAGTACGAGAGCGTTGTATGGGATTTTTACTTAAGTCTATAGCCCCTTTGTTATTACACATTATAGGAATGTCATCTAACCTAATGCCATAATCTACGAGAGCTTGTTTTATCCATATTGCTTGTTAACATGCCTTTCCGGCGCTTATATATTCGGCTTCGGTAGTGGAAATAGCAAAAGCGGTTTGCTTCTTCGAAAATCAAGATGTTAAAAAGCATCCCATAAACGTGCAAATACCACTAGTGCTTTTACGGTCCACATAATCTGCCACATGGTCAGAGTCCACATATACTATGGTTTCTATACCGGACCCCTTAGGATACCATAATCCAAAGTGCGTAGTGCCTTTAACGTATCAGAAGATACATTTAACCGCTTCAAGGTTAGAGGTTTTAGGATCCTCTTGGAAGTGTGCATAAAGGAAAACACTAAACATGATAGCGGACCTACTTGCCGTTAAGTATAATAAACTTCCTATCATACCTCTATATTTAGTATTATCTACTGACTCGCCTTCTTCATCTTTCATGAGTTTCGTTTTCGTAGACATAGGAGTTTTCATTGGCTTAGAGTCTTCTAATCTAAATTTCTTAAGCATTTCTTTTATATATTTTGATTGATTAAAGAATATACCATCTTCTAATTGTTTTATTTGTAGACCTAAGAAAAAATTTAGTTCCCCTATCATACTCATTTAAAACTCATTGTGCATGATCTTGGCAAAATCATCGCACATTTCTTGACAAGTGATGCGGTCGTCGTTAGACTTCAACAAGAAGTTTTATAACTCCCTAGGCAGAGCACCTAATCGTTGTAGTAGTAGTATAGGCAAGACTTGGGGGGTTGTTATCGTTCACTCGAGGAATAGGTTGGAAAGGCTTAATCATGGTCTAACAGAATTCTAGAGGTTGA
>BQNB010015792.1:51745-72627 GCA_026074375.1 Tanacetum coccineum | reverse complement strand
ACAAAAACCACCAACCAATATAAAAGCCATAGCTTTTAGGCTTAAAATAAGCCACGAAATGCTCAAATAAGCTTCGAACACCATTCGAAAACACAAACCAACAACACAAAACGCCCTAGGCTCTGATGCCAATTGATATCCCATAAGATTCTAGCCTAAAACAACGATCGGGAGGTCGGGGAGGATTAGAGAGAAAGAAAGCCATATTATTGAATTGTAGAAAGAGAAAGGGAAGAGTGTGTGTTTCTAGAGAGAGAAGGAGAAACACACACTTATGAGATGCTACATAATGAATCCTCACCCCTCCATGGAAGTATGGAGGGGGTATTTATAGGTCAAAACAAGGGAACCTATTCCAACTTAACAATTCTAGTCCCTACGAGTCTTGCCTAATGATAACTAATGTAATTCCGGATAAGTCAACATATTTTAAGGCTAACAGATAAAGATGACATAAAATCTCAGACAGGATACGTCTTCGTTCTGAGTGGAGGCGTAGTAGACTGGAAAAGCTCCAAGCAAGTACTACTGCAATGTCCGCTACAGAAGCTGAATACATAGTTGCTTCAGAAGCTGCAATGGAAGTTGTTTGGATTAGGAAGTTTATTTCAGGGCTTGGTATTGTACCAACAATAAACGAACCAATTAAGATGTTATGGTACAATTCAGCCGCACTTCTTATCGCCAACGAACTGGGGGTTCAGAAAGGCGCCAAACACTACCATAGAAGATACCATTACCTTCGCGAGTGCATTGAATTGGGTGAAATTAATCTTCTTAAAGTTCACATAGATGACAATCTAGCAGATCTTTTTACGAAGGCTTTACCGAAAGAAAAGCTTACTCAACATGCTAGGAGCATTGGACTTCGTTTAGCTAGTAGTTTCATGTAGATCTGTGTTTAGTATTTGAATAAGGGATGTTAAGACAATTTTTATCTAATGATAATGATACTTGGTATGTTGTTATATTTAATATATATTATGTTTTATATTCGCATGTTTAATCCATGAATAATATTTATTATTTTAAATTAGTCCATTTTCGATCAACTATATGGGAATATTGTTGAACTAAGGCAAATCTGAGTTATTGATGATATTTTTGGATATTAAAGGATGTGTCCGCCAAACTCACATGATATTCATAGATGCATATCGGACTTTCTCAACTAACAAGATTATCACTTTATGGATCGGCGTCATTAAGTGAATCTTGTAAGTGATTTTATTTACTAAATCCTTAGACTTGAGATGCAAGTAGGTCTTGCATATGTGGATAATCCTTCTTGTTGTAGTTTAAGTTATCCTGAACAAGGTAGCTAATAAGGACTAATTTCAGAAGTAATTGTGAAGCATATGTCTGACACTTGTATTCAATATAGAATTTGTTCCTTCAATAGTTAAAGAATGATGTCATTGGGCCCCTCGTAGGATTAATCATATGTATGTGTGGCCGCACCCAAAAGTTCATGTAGAAGTGTCTCAATGATTTTTGGTAATCTTCATTAATTACGTATACGAGAAACATAATCGTTAAATAATGGAATGACTTTGATCCATATCCATTTTTAACATGGAATCTGAAACAAAAGGATAGTAAATGCATAAATTATTTAACCCTGACTTTATGAAACCACACTCAGGTATTCTTGGGAGCATTGGCTTGTTGCTAGACGCCTACCAATGTTATTATATTATTTGATACATGTCCAATTGGGACCTGTTGGAATGTGTACACGTAAAATAATATATGTCCGAGAATTTTACTCGAGCCTATGAGGACGCACGCGATAATACGTAAAACAATTATAGTAAATATATTATATGTAATATATTTAGTGATAAAGCTAAACGAGCATTAAAATTTTTATATATTTAACAGGAATGATAACAGTCGTTAATAGTTAACTTAAAGGACTAATAAGCAATAAAAGAGAAAATGAAAGTTGCGAGAAACCCCTCCCTTTTTTTATAGTCGGTCGAAACCCAATTCAAAGGGGATTGAGATTGTCTGACTTGCAAGCCAAGTTATTTGGCTATATAAGGAGGGCTTAGGGATCATTGTTAGGCTAACACTTGCAAAATCAATATCCCTAAAATCTTCCTCTCCTCTCCCTTGTTTTGTGCGATCGACCGAACACCCCAAAGGGTTTCGGTTTTGCGTTTCGTTCGACCCAAGAAACCACAAAGGTTTCAATTGTTGATTTCTTCAAGAACGTGGTGGTTTATTGCTTTATCACTATCAGTAATAGCATACTTAATTGTTTGCTACGAACATATTGTGTGTGTCGAAGTAGAGAGATCTTGGTTTAGATCTTTGGTGGTTTTTCGCGTGGTTATTAGTTTTATACACACGCTTATATTCAAGATTTGTGTTCGTTATATTTATTGCTAAAAGGTACACATATATTTATCCTTTGTTAATTACTTTATTCTATACGTGTTATGTCTTTCATTGCGTACTCGTGTTATTAAGGGTTAATAGGTTATAAAATCCAACATACCTCTGTTCGGATCTCTATGATGTCTGCCTGAATCTGCTCTTCGTCTACCTCTGTTCGGATCTCTTTGCTGGATCTGCATATGTTTGTATGCGTCATCTGTCTGCCTGAATCTGCTCTTCGTCTACTTATGTTCGGATCTCTTTTCTGTCTGCCTGAATATGTTTTTTGTCTACATCTGCTCGGATCTGTCTGTCTGTTGAATATGTCTGTCTGCTTGCGGAATCTGTCTGTTTATTGAATCTGCTCTCGTTCACCTTCGTATTTTTGCGATTATGTGCTATGCACATGTCTGCTCTCGTTCATCTCCGTATTTATGTTGCTCTGATTTTGGTTTTGCAGTGACTTTGGTCCGTCTATTTGAGACGTGACTGATGTCGCCTTGTTACAGTTTGGATTGCATCGGAATGAGACTCCGTCTAGCACCGAGTTTGCACTTCGGGACACTCCATTTCCGTTTATTTATAAGTTTTAGTTTATTTTCTGTTCGACAAACTCTCAATGTTCACTGCTGCGGCATTGTGAGTTTAAGGGGGAATGTTAGTTTAATAAAGATCCACAAGCCCGTTGGGTTTGACCCGCTTAGTTGCTAGAGTTAGGTTGGTTTATTTTCTATATAATTTGAGTCTAATCATATATAATTTGAGTCTAATCAATAATATTTTCAGTATTCTCTTGATTTCTACAATATGTACTAATTAGTAATGCCATAAATAAATTCTATTATAGTATTAACTTGAGAGGATCCTCACCCATTTAGACCTACAACACATGCTTAAATACATGTCTAATGCATAAATCACATGTACATTTGTATTATGCATTTTTTTAAATCAACCAATCAAATCATTATGTACATTTGTAGACATGATTAGTAGGCACAACAATCATTTTTTTTTTACTTAATCATGCTGGATATCAAAGGATAAACACCTCTCATGTTACATCCAACAATGAATCAACCGGCATTTTGCAAGAAACCATACAGTTTCGTACTTCGGTTTGCTGAAGTCCTTATTAATTATTGGTAAAAAGAGAGTACGGAATTGAAAAATATTTTGCTTTGTCTACAGATTGCGATGAAACTTCAACTTTTGAAAGAGAGCGAACATCAAATATGGTAAAGTACTATAGGCTCTGCAATAATGGATATTAAAAATCAATTAATTTATCTCAAAGGGATTGTACAATTATACAAGCTTGCAGTAGAGTAAACTTCTAGGCAATATATGGCCCGAGTAAACCTCATTAGTCATTAGCACACATATATCTTGCTTAAAATATTTTGATTTCTAGTTGGTTGGGCCGAATCTTGGTGAGACAAGGCTCTCACATATGCACCTAGCTTCAATGGTTATGCACCATTTATGCAGATAAGGTCTGATTGCGAAAGTGTGACAACAGAAATGTAAAAAGCGTTGAAGTGTTAGTTCACACTTAAAGTCGACACCTGATAGAGCGCAAACATCAATAACTAGCTTTGGGCCTTCCAGGCAAAGTATACATAAAGATAGATTTTGCAGTGACTGAAAAAATACGAGGGTATGACCCAGCCGATCAACCCACATGACCCCGTTGACCTTTTTTAAAGACTAACCATGTCAACCCTAACTTGTTACCCGATATGATCCAACCCGCGTGTTTTTCAAAACCTTTCTAACTTCTTTGAAACAATACCGCCATTCTTTCTAACTGATATGCACTTCATGTATGATTGAACTCATAACTTTCCACGTTGAACTCAGCTCCCAAGTTTCCTCAAGAAGGAGTTGGGTGTTTTAGCATTTAGCGACTAAGTTGGACTTTAAACCCATCCCTTTAGGAGTATTTATAACCAAGTCTCTTGCAATCCCTTCGTCAACCATAATAAAGAAAAAAAACGGTCAGCTAAGTTTTGTTGATGACTTACAAGATCTATATATACCACCTCATTCATGATAAGTTCATGAATCATGCTATGCATGACACCTGCGTGTCTATACTTCCCATTGTACATTTGGTTATAAGCCTTTGCCAATGTAGCAACACTATCACAACGGATAGATATAGGTGCTATAGGTTTGGACGATAATGGAATCTCAGGGATTAGGTTTCTCAACCATTCAGCTTCCTTACTAGCAGTTTCTAAAGCCACAAATTCAGATTCCTTGTTGAATTGGTGATGCAAGTTTGCTTCTTGGATGCCTAAGAAATTGCACCTCCATCAAGCAGGAATACCCAACCACTGGTAGACGAAGTGTCTTTTATGTCTTTGATACATCTTGCATCAGTATATCCTTCCAAAATTGAAGGATAACCAGTATATGTCAAACTTTAATTCCTAGTTTTCTTCAAATACTTCAGTACCCTCTGAATTACTTGCCAATGCTGAGTGATTAGGATTTACTAATGTACCTACTCAGTTTAAGCACAAAAAAGCAATATCAGACCTGGTACAAGTCATGGCATACATCAGGCAATCAATCACCCTAGAATACTCAAGTTGAGATACATACTGACTATCATTGGGCATCAGCTTCTCACTTGTATCCATAGGAGTACTCACTAGAGTACAATCAAAGTAATTAAATTTCTTCAATACTTTCTTAATATAATGAGACTGAGAAATTTCTTTTTCATTACTTACATGTTTAATCCTAATGCGAAGGATAACATTAGCCTCTCCTATGTCTTTCATGGAAAACCTAGATGACAATAATTTCTTTGTTAAGTCAATATGAACTTGGTTAGTGACAAAGATCAACATGTCATCAACATATAGACAAATGATGACTCCTTTACTATATTCATCAAATTTTCTATACACACATTTGTCAGCTTGGTTAAGTAAATAACCATTAGACAAAACTACTCCATCAAAATTTTGGTGCCATTGCTTAGGTGCCTGCTTTAGTCCATATAAGGACTTAATCAGTTTACACCTTGTTTTCATTGCCAGGCATGATGAAGCCCTGAGGTTGGTTCATGTAGATCTCCTCATCCAATTCACCATACAAGAATGTTGTCTTCACATCCATCTGATGAATAATCAAATTATGAATTAATGCCAAAGCAATCAGTAGTCTTATGATACTGATACGTGCCACTGGATCATAAGTATCAAAGTAGTCTATCCATGACTTTTGTCTAAAGCCCTGAATGACCAACCTTGCCTTGAACTTTTCAACAGTTACATCTATCTTCATTTTCCTTTTGAAAATCTATTTGCAACCCAAAGGTTTGCAACTAGGTAGTAGATCAGCCAACACCCAAGTGTTGTTGCCCATGATAAAATCCATCTCATCGTTAATTTCTTCTTTCCAAAAAGCAACATCCTAGGACTTCATTGCTTCATCAAATGTCTTGGGGTCATCCTTAACATTAAAGCAATAGGAGTATTGGTCAGAGACCTCATCCTTGTTTCTTAATTACAGTATAATTGAAATTCAGGTCCAAATGACTTTGAAATCCTATGCCTGTTACTTCTTTGAAGTTCAGGTTCAGGTTTAGGTTGTTAGGCCAAAACCTCATCAGTGACCTCTTCATCTTCAGGGACCACTAAACCACCAATGTATTCCGTTTCATTTACCAGGGACCTCTGACTTGGTCTAGGGACTAATGAGGATTTATTCTCATCAAAGATAACATCTCTTTATTCAGTTACTGAGTTAATTGAAACTGATTCAATTAGGACAATACTAAGACCTGAAGCCTTGAAATGCTTAACATATTCTAACAAAGATACATTTAAATGCCTCTTTTTTAGTGTGTGTGTGTGTGAAGCCTTTTGGATTTAGGGGTCTTACAATGACCTCTTACCAACCCCAAACCCTAAGGTAGTTTAGGTTTGGTTTCCTTTTAGTCCTGAGTTCATAGGGGGTTATCCTGTTTCTTTTATTGGGAACATTATTTAATAAATAGCATGTTGTTAACATAGGTTCACCTCATAACCCTTAGCTCAATCCTAAGTAGGATAACATAGAATTAAGCATTTCTTTCAGTACTCTATTTTTCCTTTCAGATCTACCATTTTGTTACGGAGTATAGGGAGCAATCGTTTCATGGATTATACCAACATACTGAAATATAGAGTATCCATGTACTCACCTCCCATATCAATCCTGAATCTTTTGATTAGGGCTCCTTGTTGCAATTCAATTTCAGTTTTAAATACTTTAAATTTATCTAATGCATCATCCTTCGTATGTAAAAGATAGACATAACAAAACCTAGAAGCATCATCAATAAATGTCACAAAGTATTTTTATTCCCTAGTGAAGGAGTAGCATACCGATCACATAAATCACTGTGGATCAGCTTCAAAACTTCAGTTTCACATTTTACATTTTGAAATGGTTTCTTAGTTATTTTGTTCAGCATGCAAGACTTACACTTTTCAGTGTCCATGTCAAAAGCTGGGATTAACCCGTCCTTAGACATATCATGCATCCTTTTAAAGTGGACATGGCCCAGTCTAGCATGCCATAGGATTGAATTCTTCAGTTTAGAGGTTGACATAAAGGCTGAAGCAATATAATCATTAACAATATTAAGCCTGAACATTTGATTACTCAAATAACCAAAACCAATAAACACACCATGTTTGGATAAAACAAATTTATTAGATTCAATCACTTGTTTATAACCACAATTATTCAAAACACTACTAGAAACCAAATTCTTCCTTATATTAAGAACATGCAAAACATTAAACAATGAAACAATCTTTCCAGAACTAAACTTAAGATCGACACAACCACGTCCATGCACTAGGGCTGTTGACTTATTTCCCATGTGAAGAATAGATCCATCATTCAGCGACTAATAGGTCTTGAACCAGCATCTATCTTTACACACATGAACTGTTGCTCCTGATTCAACCCACCACGCAACATCATCATCCTGCACAAAGTAAGCTTCAGATACATATGTAACATAATAAACCTGAAAAGATTTATTAAACATATTCTGACCTTTCAGCGAGTTGGTAGAACCATCTACTGAACCATTTGTGCCTGAACCATTGGCTTTGTTTCCAGCTTTTCCACCTTTTCAATCCTTTTTCAAGTGTCCAGATTTCCCACACTTCCAACAAGTCACTTTAGACTTTTTGTTAGGGTCAGCTTTGGTGTTATCATGATGCTTACGTTTACCCTTGTTGTCATTGTACCTGGAGGAGTTGTTATGCTCCACCATATTGACAACTGAAGGACCAACAACATTTTTGCCTTTTGGCTTGTCACTATTCTGCATCCTGAGGGACTCCTCAATACGCAGATGACTACCTAACTCAACAAGAGTTAATTCCTCCTTCAAATGTTTCAAGGTGTGCTTGAAATCTTTCCTTGAAGTGGGAAGTTTATCAATGATACATGAAACCTAAATGGATTCATCTATGTTCATCGTATGTTGTGTAAACCTTCCAAGTATACCAAGAAGTTCATTGTATTATTCCAAGACTGGTCTTAAATCAATCATCTTGTAATTTGTGAAATTACTAACAAGGAACTTTTTACTTGATGCATCCTCAGCCATATATTTGGCCTTCAAGGAATCCTATAGTTCTTTGGAAGATTCAACATTCTGATAAATATCAAATAAAGAATCAAACATACCATTAAGGATTAAACCTCCGCAGACATAGTCATCGTTGTCCCACTTGGCCCTCTTCCTGATTTGTTCCACGGTTGCATCATCACCACCATCTTCAGGCATGGGAGTAGTCAGCACATACACTACACTCATGCTTGAAAGCTAGAAGTGCATCTTCTTCTTCCATCTTTGAAAGTCCACCCCTTCAAACTTGTCAAGCTTGGCAAAGTTTGAAGCCATGTGTTTAATAGCAGCAACAGCCATTGATTATCACAAAATAATCTTCTTTGATTGTTGGTTGTAGTAGATCCCAGATCAGGGGGAAGACAATCAATAGCCTAGCTAATTACCAAGATGGTTACCAGATATCACTTGAAGTCGTGTAATCACTTTCCAAAGAAGATTATTCGACCCTATGCCTGAGTTACACGAATACCTACTTGGGATAAAACCAAATGTTTGTTCTTGTTCTAGGCACAGATCAAGAACCCTGCGTTTCTATGTGTTTTTTTCTGTGTTTTTCCATGCAATTGTGATCCCTATTTATAGGAGATTTACTTAAAACCTAATAATGGAATTAATGAGAGATTAATGGCTAATTAATCTCTTCCATAATTATTCTCCATAATTTAGGAATTAGTGATTTCATGACCAAATTAAATATGGTCAATTATTGCAATCAAATCAATTATCCTCTACAATTTAGGAATAATGATTTCATGACCAAATTAAATGTGGTTAATTAATGCAGTCAAATCTGCCACTTAAATAGGCAAATAACCACCCATTTAATCAAACCACTAAAAGAGTCAGAGAAAATTAGTGACTTGATGGGTGTACACTCCGTACCTTCAAACTCATTTCCAAGTATGATCAAATTCCCACAATTGCACTAAATTTCCAACATTATTTGCTACACCCATATTGTTCACACACAAGGTAAGTGTGAACTTTTAGATTCTACACACTTTAATGTGTGAACATATGCTTTAAAAGTATGAATATTCAACTATTTTGTTGTAGTGTCACTTGTACATAGAATATTACATATAAATGGCCGAGTGTGCTGGTTTTTCAAAAGGGGAGCTAGAAACCAAAAAGGTTTGGCATTTGTGTTGATTTGTTTGGTTGTAAAGATGGCAACATCGACCCAGTTGTAGATTAGGGAGTCGGTTCAATGTCAAATGAAATGCGGTTCGCTTTGGTACGGGAACGTGGTTCACTAAGTCCCTAAAATTGGGGGGGGGGGGGGGCAGGTCTCATTTGGTACTGACCCGGTTGCTTTGGTTCGAATGTACCATATAACTTTGGTACAATCTACTTATATTATACTTACACTGTATATAAGTTTTAATGAGTACATATTATTTATATATATATATATATACTTACACTTATATAAGTTTTAATAGGTACATATATATATATATATATATATATATATATATATACTAGTTGCAAAACCCCCCTGATAGGCGGGTATGACTTGTGATTATTGTTTTTATTTTTGTTTTGTTTAAATATTGGTTTTTTAAATCTGTTTATTATAGAAACAATGTTTTTTAAATTTGTTTATTGTGTGGTCTTTTTTATTAATGTCTTTTTGTAATATTTAAGCAAATGTAATTCAATTACATATCAAATTATTTATTTAATGTATTAACAACATGCAAGAAATTATTTTTTATCTGATAAGAGGAAATAAAAGTTAATATATTATCCACAAGACTAAATTAAGTCTTCAAAGTTTATAGTAATAACTACATATTCGTTGCAAAACATCTTAAACACAAAACTGCAAACAAAATAACTTGTCGTTTTATACAAAAGAAAATGAATATGTTGTATATACAAAACGCTACTATCTATTCAAATACGACATAAGACTTCTTTGTAAACAACGTCTTTTGTTGAGTTTGAATAGTTGTTATTTTTTTGCAACAGAGAACCTCCAATGTTTTCTTGCTTTTACTTTTGACACAGTTACATATAATTATCCGTGTGAGAATACATGCTTTGGTAAACGCAAAGCAACCTGTGACAATTTTTGGCATTGACTTTTGTTAATCATCATACCTAAACAAACTTGAATAGTAAAATGCCTTTTGTTCAATTTGAATGGCATAACCATACGCGAAATATCAAAAATTCTACCAATATTGCCACGGGATATGATGTTAGCTTCAATTACGTTGATTTTCATTCTTAATACTTGAAGTCTATTCAAAGCAAGTCAAAGGCAATTTCAAAAATCAAGCAAGTCAGGCAATTTAACCTCTTATATAAGTTTGCATGATATCTCAACAAGTAACTATTAATATTTTAAAAACAAATAAGTATATCTTTTATTAAAACACTTAAAATACTTTTGTTCTTTATGTAAAGTTTAATTCCTTTTATCCTAAAAAAAACTTTCAAAATACTTGTATACATTCCCATAATTATAGACAAACACTTATATACCAAAATAAATATTTAATCTTATTATTATATAAGTTTTTCATACTACGGTCATAGTTATCGACACATGCCATACGTGTCTTTCTTGTCAAACATCTCGAGACATACAAAGTGAAAATCTCACGTATGTCTTCCTAATCATTTGTTTTCACATGTTTGGTTTACTTTATCCAACGGAGTGAGATCTATTCTAGTAAAATCAAATCAATTATAAATATACCAAACTATTAATTGAATGCATTAACAACGGAAAAAAAATAATACATTCGTCTTTTCCATAATTGATATCCGTATAAATGTTTATAATTTATGGCCATACTATAAACCATCAAACAACGTCAGTACGATAGATGTATCTATATATTTACATTAAAAAGCTTCATTAGCAAATGAAGAGTGCTATAAGATATTGTAATACAACACGCATGAACTTTTAACCACCTTGAGTTTGACATGATATCATAAACACTGAATAGTCGTCTCATGTACCAGCTGCACGTGCCAACTGCAGTTTGGAAAACCTCAAATATTTCAAAATCTGTTTATTTAATAGAAGTCCAATTTAGCAATTTACGTAAGGATTTCTTTGTAGTGTTCATCAATATCTTTTATGTTCATTTCTGATAAAGATATATCTTGTTTATCTTCCGAGAAATGCAAAAATCCAAAAAGTAGCCAACGTAATATCTTCAATCGTAATGATCATACAATATTTGTATATGACACAAATAACCTCATCCAAATTAATCCCAGCACAATGTACTCAACTTAATCTAATATATATTGTGGGTATATAAATGATTCAAGGTAACCAGCTATCTACTAATTAAGTATAAAACTAACTACATAGTAAAATTTTAACCCGACTACTAATTAAGTGGGTTGATTTGAGTTGTGTTTTGTCTCAAAAGGGTAAAACGTTACAATTATAATGATTATATCCTTTTTATTTTACATAAATGAATAGGGGTGTTAGTGGTTAAGCTACTTAAGCCCAACCCAGTGACAACTAATATTGCTGACTTTAATTACAAACTAACATCTGTGCTATATGTAGTATATTATATATCTAGCTTAATTAAAGGTAAAAATAAACAAACATGATTACCCTATGTGTGTATGAGACTCGTCCATGATATCATCAAGCATAAGAAAGTATGCTTTACGGTGCAACAGTTAATGAGATGAAGGATTTACGTATATCTTGCTAAATTACTATACCTCCTAAAAAGATGACACACTTGCATAACTCAAAGCACGAAAAAGGTATTTAAACACTAAATGTAGACAAAGATCTATTGCTACTACTACTGTTAGCAATGGAATTCGTAGTTGCTATCAAACGCATTGAAAGCTCATGTCTTTTGAAGAAAAAACAGGCTTTCATGTATGAATCTTAATTAAGTTGATACTTATGACAAGTAGTGCATGATGTTAGGAGATTACCCTTGAAATGAGAACTTGGATGCCATCAAACTTGTCGTCCCAATAAAACATGGATTGAGTGGCACCTTAATATGTAACGTTTGTGATGAAATCTCCATAGATTTAATTGTGGGTGCCTCGATATAACAATGTTATTGCCTGTAGTAGCTCATCCTGTAATTGATTTCAAGTTCAATTGAGCATGTAAGAATAATAAATGCAGCTCAATTTATAAGAATCAAATAAGTTATCTATGGAGAAACACTAGACCTATAATTCATAAACTATGTAAGAAAATATAAGCTGCAATTATATGACACCTGGAACTTCTGCATATCCAAAACATCAGACCTATAATTCATAAACTATTTAAGAAAATATAAGATGCAATTATATTAGTCAAGAACATATAAAAGTATATCATAGTAAGCGAATGCAGCTTCAGCAACATCTTCTATTCCAAAAGCAACACTACAATAATACAGTGGCAGCTATGCATCCTACTAAGCCTGCAATAGCTCCTTCCCACGCAATTATACACATTATGTTATCATGTTAAGAAATAAGGTATACAAAATCCCAGAAAGAAATGACAACATTAGAGGTGATAATTTAGAGCCATTTTTGCATGTCTAGATAGAATGGGTTAAAAAATCACAAAAAGAAGTCAGATGGGTCGAATTAGCTAATAGGGAGGAAACGCCAATTGGATTGAACATACTTTTAATCATACTATTTAACCTAACACTAAGAGGGTGTTTGGGATTGCTTATGTTTTCCTCATATTTAGGCAAAAATAAATATTATAATAGTCATTAATCTTCCATAAAAAGGTTAAAACATGGCTACACGATAACTAAAAAAAAAGTGAAAACCATGGTTACACGATAACATGGCTACAAAAACTAATTCCAAACATAAATAATCAGATAAGCAGTAAATTGATTCAAGAAAAGCATTTTTTATCATATGGGATAAAAACAAACACAGCCCATAAAAAAAACCAAACAAATTACGTAAAACAACTTAAAAAGCCACAACATAAATTAAAGATATAAACTGTAAGAAAAAACACACCTATAGAGTGTAGCGTCGACCTGTGGTGGTATCGAATCTCGTAGTTGACCGGAGTTATTTGCGCTGGTGGTGGCGATTGAATTTGATGTGGAAGTTTGAGCTATGACCAAACAGAGGCAAATACAGTTTGTTTTGGCTTATATAGTCGGCTTATAGCTTAGTTGGATTTGGGCATATGTTTCATAAACACACTTTTTATGGCTTATTTTGAAAATTTTTGGCTTCTATAAGTTCAAAATAAGCCACAAAAACTGAAGCCAAACTACAGGAACTGTAAAAGCTTAGTATTTAGTAGCCTGTTCTTTTTTTCCTGAACTTTATGCAAATGGAATAACCTGAAGCCAAACTACACACCTTAAAGCATACAAGGGCAGTCATGTTGCAGTTCAACACAAGGGTGTCCTGAAAGTTAATAGGATATATCCAGGTCAATTAGTCGGCAAAATTAGTTTCCAGCGCTCTAGACCAACTTTTACTATATACCAGGCCTTTTAATGTGTTCAGTCTTGATCTAGATCTGATCTAGCAGGTTAAAAATTTTGACCCATTAATCCAAAGTCAGCCAATAGACCATTTAGTCATATAAATGGATCATTACTCAGGTTAGATTACTCATCCCTTTGAGTCTAACTGTTATTAACGGACATTACAATAATATGTTTTTTTATTACGAAGACCTTATTATTGCGTTTACATTTCAATAAGTCTCTGGTTTGATTCTTTTAGTGTCCAAGGCTAATTATATGACAATTCAAAAACATATAATATGTCACAAAAACGCATTCCCAAACACCCTTTAATTTCGAGTTTAACCTGAAAGAAAGGAAACATCATATCCAAAACTTCATTCTGATAGCAGAAAGGCTTAGGCTCGGTTACTTGAGTATCCTTGACCATTTTGACCTGCATAAAATTATATGTTAAACACGATAAAAAATGGTTTTAGATGTCATTGACATATAAAAGAGCAACAAGTAGTTTAATACCTTTATACAACATTAGTCTTGATTCATATCTACCCTCATAATCATTGTGATATTTTGTGAAACTTCGATGATAGGATCCTGTCAACCAAACACAACATACATTTACATTTACATTTTCAACTATTTAATGTCGAAACGATTTCCAAACTATGACAATCTGCTACAATGCCTATTAAATAAACAAAAGTTAACTGAAACGTACAACCTGGTTAGCTGCATGAGTTTTGAATTTTTGTGGGTGTAGCTTCGTTCTGTATGAAACCCGTATGACACTTGAGCATCCATTCTTGCATACAGAAAAAGCACAGAATACATAAGAACATAAAGCAACTTAAACATCAACCTTTTCTTACTGATAGTCCCAAAGAATATGATCCAAGATTTCCAACTATAAACCAAATTTACCCAAAGCATGTATAATCTATGTGCAAGTATTGGTATGATTACAAAATAAATAAAGAAAGATATCATAGATAGCATACCTAGAGGAGTAATTACAAAATCGTCTTCATACCTAACTCCATGTATATCTTGAAAGTCTCCATCGCCGACCCAAAAATCACTTTTTCTTCCAAACGATACCATTTCTTTGGCCTCCATCAATGACATATTCATGGTCTGTAAACCCTGCACCACATTTCACATGATACTCACTAATTAAAATTAGAAATTAACAAAACAAATAGAGTCGACTTAACTATGTTTCTATCTCCAGTAGGTTTAGGTTCAAAAAAATAAGTGCTTCACTGTCCCCAAATAACATTTTGGAGTATACAGAAACTTGTTTTGGACCTGGCCTATTTTTCTCTATCATTCATAAAAAAAAGAGTACAAAATGACATGACATAATTACAAACCTGATGGTGGTGATGAACTGACGCGGGTCTTGTTATCTGATATGCAACTATCCGCCAAGAAAGGCGGTTCAGGGCAAGCATATGTAGTCAAACTTGTGGCATTATTGTACATGCATTATTGGTGCAAGGGCCGACTCCGACATTCCACTTGACCTCAAACCCTTGCTAGACAACAGGAACCATATAACATGATCTACCCCGAATACAAATTGAATTATAATAAGCAAATAAGCAGTTATAATAAGTAACCTCAAACGGTTTATTTAGAATAGCTTATTTAACCATAATAAATAGATACACAGCTTATTTAGCAAACATAATATAACGTACAACCATACAAACATAATATGTTTCCGACAATGATAATCTCATGATTTAGGAATCTCCACAGATCACAACATTAACATAAGATAAGTATAAAAAAGCATTACCCAGGCAATTTTAAGAAGCCAATCCTGTTTGTCATCGCCATAAAAGAAAGGTTCCTTATGGAAAATCTGCATATTAGATAAGCACAATAAGAGATGAAAAAATTAATGAGAAAACGTATTCGTCACAATAGCACGTCAGCAAGTAGTTAGTCATTCTTTGCCAATGTATACCAACCTACCATGAAACCCGTAAACATAGTGATTCATATAACGAATAGAACCTTTGAAAATTATATCTTTTAGAACCTTTAAATACCTAATAATTGTGTCGATTTATGGATTCCAGACGCTGCAAGATCCTGCAAAACTGTTAGCAGCGAATATAGATGAGAAAAGAAAAAGGGACGAATAACAAATACATACAGTTTGATCATTTATTGTAAACTCATTCTAGAATTTCTGCTCATCGTTGTTCAACGGATATCTGCAATGGTAATTTATGGGAGCTCCCAGAATAAGAAACACACACACATATCATTATAGTATATTAGAAACTTGCATCTTTGTTTTCATCATAATACATGCGGGTGGCAAAAGAAAATGCAGGAGTTGCTGCCAGTTCCCACTCCAAGCTACTTTCTATCAATTATAGTCCTTCCAAAAGCATCCAAAAAGGTTGCATATCGATATAATGATTTGGAGGATACTCTTTCAAGAGCAAATACTTGGCATACTGCCTCTCAGACATACAGTGTAGACAATCTCCGAATGCTTGTTCGTTTACTTATCTTTCCTAATGATAATAACGTTGTAACACCCCCAAACAAGGTCGCATCAAAATAATGAGTCTGGGAGCGTAACATCATAGATCAATAGCACAAGATATAAGAACGACCTCTAAAAGAGTCGTTTAAATTATGATACATTGGATTTATTGAAATTGTTTAATACAAAGCACCATGGCTTAAATGGTTCAACATTTGATAACAAAGATTTTAGATCATAACAAATATCCCAAGATGTAATGACTCCAAATCTTTTATGCATGACTCCCCAAAAGACTATCCCCAATGTATCCTTAGCACCTTGTGCTTCATTGATCTGAGAAAACATGCTTTAAAACGTCAACATAAAGTTGGTGAATTCATAGGTTTATGTAAATATAATGTAGGACCGTAAGATTTTCCCCATGTTAATGCAATAGATGCAAACAACACAAAATGTAATTACGTTTCCCTAAGCTCATGACACTGAAGCTCGACATGTATGAATTGCAATATAAATTGCCAACGTTGCCCTTGATGATGTTCTAACCCGCAACATCCCAAATCCGACATGGTATACGTCCGTTGTCCGATAAACCGGCACAGTGAGTGCTACTCACCCGAACGGGGATGTCAATCCCAAATAGATCTATTTATAACATTCGCGCTCACACAAAGTAATTGACAGTTCATGATAATGGGCACAGTGGGATATCGCTACTTAGGTAAATATGTAATCATGATAAAATGTACACTTGCGTCAAATTTATATAACAATGCATATTTCTCACCCCAAAAGTTGTAAATCATTGATATAGTGAAACATGGGGCTATGAACTCACCTTAGTGAATAAACTAGAGTATATGAATCAAGAGAGTGGAAACGTCACGGATAAGAATGAATGTGTAACACCCCTATTTTGAAAAATATAGCAGCAAAAGCTAATCTGGGGCATTACTTCATAGTACAATAGACATAATCATAGAAAATGACTCTTAGAGAGACGTTTTGGAAAATTTTGTAACACCCCCAAATTGGGTCGCAGCGGAATAAGGGTCCGGGGCGTGTCACATCTTAGATCAATAACACAAGATATATATAGAACGACCATTAAAAGTCATTTAAAACTGATACATTGGATTTATCTAACATTTGTTACAAAAATCCCGAAGCTTAACTTATTCATTGTTCATATTACAAAGATACTAGTTCATAATACATGATTTCCAAAATATAATGCAACCATATCTTTAAGCATGTCATCCCAAAATACAAAATCACCAATGTATCGCTTGCACCTTGTGCTTACTGACCTCCTAAAAAACATTCCTTTAAAACGTCAACAATAATGTTGGTGAACTCATAGGTTTGATAAATCGTATAAGGTTGGACCACAAGATTTCCCTAAGTATATGATAATGCAGGAGATGCAAAACATCACATAATTGTAATTACGTTGCCCTAAGCTCATGACACTAAAGCTCGACATAAATAAATGGCAATATATAATTGCCCACATTGCCCGTATTAATATTCAAACCCGCAACATCCCTAATCCGACATGGTATACGTTCGTTTGTCTAGTGATAGCTAATCACCCGAACGGGGATGTCAATCCCAATAGATCTATTCATAACATTCGCGCACACAATCCAGTAATTGACAGTTCATGATAATGGGCTCAACTTGGGTTATCGCTACTTAGGCAACACGTAACCATAGTATAAATATTATCCACTTGGGTCCAGTTATAAAACAAATGCATGTTTTCCACCCCAAAACTTATAAAATAAAACCATGTAAAACGTGGGGCTATGAACTCACCTTGAGTTACTGATAATCCAAATATCATAGATAATGCGTCACGCAAATGATCGGATGCAACCTAAATTAATATAGGCCGTATAAGTACTAATCAAATTGATTAATTAATATCATATACAAGTCTATGTAGCTACATCACCATCTATTTGTAATTTAAAAATCGTTGTTATAAAGTGAAAACGTTTATAATTATCGTTTTGGTAAAACTAGCATAACTTTCCCGTTTTAAACCCGTTTCTCGCGTTTCTTACGTCCACGTCTTCGTATTAAGATGGTATAAAAAAATATTACATTTTTATATTTTATAACCTTCTGATGAACAGTACTTTTACTGTTTATGACGTTTTATAAATTTACTTTTATAAATTTAATTGTTGTAAAACCCGTAAATGCAACAACTTATTCGTTTTAATCCCGATTTTAGCGATACCTTCGAGCACGTCTTCGTTATTAAAATTATCACATTTTTATAAAGTGGGGTCTGCTGATGAACATAATTTTTACTGTTCATAGGTTATTAAATTACTTTTATAACTTTAATTATCGTAAACGTCGTATTTTATTCGTTTTAGCTCTGTTTTTAGTAATTCTTTCGAGCACGTTCTCGTAATTGAAAGTTCTATTTATTTTTGATGATTTCCAAAAATATATGTTTCTGATGAACAGTAACTTTTTATAAAAGTTATTTTTATACATTTAAGTATATAAACTTGCAAAATTCATAACTCTTTTGTTATAAATTGGAAAATTATGATTCTTATCATTTTGGAATTCTAAAAATATGTATAATCTGTTAAAAATACCAAACTTTTTGTTTTGTATAATTTTTATAAATCGTTTTATAAAAATTCTTTTATAAAACCGTTTATTTATCGTATAACTTGTTTTTACCGTATCTTTTTCGTTTTAAGCCGGTTTTTCAAGTTCTTTACATATTTGGAATCATCATGAGACGTATTATTTTTATAAAAGGTCAAACCCACTGTTAGAAATTCAAAATTTAAACAGCCCCTTTATAATGAATATGTATACTTTTATATAACACTTGTTTTATGTATTTTTCACTTTTGTAGTTTACCATAAGTCTTTTATAACTATATTTATCATATGTGATACATATAATAATGTCCATAGTCCTACCTTTGTCCACATAAGTCCTTGACAACAAGATTTACAAGATTAAAAAGTTGTTTACACACTTTTACTTGTAGCTTTTTATGTAAATCTTTAAAAACCTTAATCTTGTATTAACACTTTTTATGCTTAATCAAGAGTGTACAATACTTATGACCCCGTTTTAGCATGATATTACCATCAACATAACATGTGTATAAGTGTACAATTTCACAATCACAAGTAAAAGTACATTTTACATGTTAAAAAAAGTATCCTAATGGTGATTTTTCTACATAAACATCATATACACATTTAATCATGAAAATGAAAAGTTAAGGGCTTTAGATAACCTTAGTGTGATGAATAATGATGACCAACAAAAATCTAAACCCTTGTTTAGATTAAATACCCAAGCTTATATAACCAAGAAAACCCTAACTTTTTAAGTAAAAGCCCTAACTTCCTTTCTTGATAAATACTTGTAAATGGTTAACCAATGCTTGCAAATACCTTAGTATATCTTAAGAATAATGTGTGATGGCTTTTATATGTTGTAGAAAAATTTGTATGGTTTATTTAAAAGGGGTGTTTTGATCCGTGGGTTAAAAGGGAGGAAAAGGGAGAATGGTTTTGAGTTTTTAGTTAAGTGTTTTGCATGTATGTGTTATCTATCACATGTATACTTGTATATATGGTATAGGTTAGTCAAGGATAGGTCTAGTTGGTCAAGGAACAAGATGAGGGTCTTAAGCAATGTTTATGGTCAAGTTGAGACATAACAAGACTAGGTTTAAATGCCATGGTGTTGTACAAGACCAACTTGTGTAATTTGTGTGCTCCTTGTCTATTGTTGTTGTTGTATGTTGTGGGATAGGAGGGGGAGGGTTTCTAGAAGCTTTTTGATATTAAGAACATATCTAGTGTATTTTATGTAAGTTACAACTTGTAGTTTTTGTATAAAATGTGTTTACTTGAAAGTATTCATGTCTTGGATTATTTTCTTATGAATAAAGTGAACAATAATATTAACTTGGGTAAAGTTTAATAAAACTTTGGGTGTTGGGTATAAAAGTGGGTATTTGTTGAAGCGTAGAAATATTTTTGTGGTTCCGGGAATGCCTAAACTTAATTTATCGCGAAACATAAACACTTTGCGTAACCGATAAAAATAAAATAAACAAAGACCATAATTTTTCTCCAAAATAATTATTTAATACTTGCTTGATGTAAACGTTTAATTGTTTGATGCCGGTTTACATTGAACGGTCATTTTTAGCTTAAGCGGTTTTACTTAATACATGAAATTAAAAGCAAACGCGTACAAAAAAAAATAGTAGATTTATTGACGTCGCAAATGACTTGAAAACACGGGGTGTTATAGCATAAACCAGTATCTACAATCTATAATAAGCCCCCAACATCTCTTAGCACATGAAGAATAAAATTATACCGCAAACATCATCATGTAGATCAAAACCTGTAACAAAATGTAAACTAAAACACTATTAGGATTAAAAGTATTCTTGATGATGTTGACGATTAATGTTGTTCAAGTTAGAGTTACTACTGTTCAAGTAAAGATAGTGCTGTTGATGATTGACTGGCTGGATTCACACCGTAAATATATATAATATATAATAAAATATAAAATATATATCTAAGTGTAAAAACCAACAAGATCAATAAAACCGAGAAGTAGTATAGAGCTTTCCCGGGTCGTTTATCCCCAACGAGGCTGGAATGGTAAATCGATACGATCGAAGATTTGAGTTTGAAGGAAGGAATGAGTTTGGGAAGTTGAAAAAGTCAAATTAGATAATAACGGACTAAAACGTTTAAGAAAAACCTAGAAATTACGAAATTAAACTAGAAAACGAGAGCCCGAATCCCGAACAAAAGGGGGAAAACCTAAAATCTTTAAAAATAA